>VZRH01000517.1:659229-742563 GCA_013397555.1 Urocynchramus pylzowi | reverse complement strand
TTATAAGTATTATAATATTATATATTATAAATATTATTATTAATTATACTGCAGAGAACACAGGCTGTGCATTACAGCAAAGGCAGCCAGCTTCCTACAAAAACTCCAGTGAGGTGGCTCTAGTTTAAATTGGTCCTCTCACGTCAGAGTATGCTCCTTGTAGCCAGGTAATGGTGCTTCACAGACTGTGCATCTTTTACATTTAACATCCTTCTGCAAGGTCAGACACAGCCCTGCTAATACTGGACACATTTGACCCAAAGTTCTTTTTCAGTTGCTGTGAAGGAGCAATGTGGTCTCTTCCGCACACATAAAAAAATTTATGTAGTAGAACTTCAAGGTTTTCAGTAAAGGTCAAAAATTATATGCAGGTTTTGCCTGTTGATAATGGGTTTTATTTTTCCATATTCCTCTTGATAAGTGTAGGAATTGAATACAGAGACTTCTACTTTGAAGATTATTGAATTCCTCTGTCTATCTCCCACAGAATATTCATTCAATTTTATGACAGTGGCCCTTTCTTTTGTCAATCACAGTGTGGTTTTAACAAAGAAAATATTTACATTGTTTTGATTTTTGTTCAGGAGGGCATTTTATTCACCTTTGGAAAGCATGTAAATTATTAAAGCCACCCCTGATATTCTGCAACTGAATGGAACTTCTAATCCTTGTTTAAAAATATAAATTATTCATTGTAGGATTTAATTTGAAAGTTGGCTGTGTGGTTCCTATAGTTGTTTACATTGCACTCTGGTGAAATTGAAAGCACAAATGAATTCCACTAGGTTTTGTTAGAGACCTTCTGACTTAGTATATCTGAAGATTATCTTTTATTTCTTTAAATATATAATCCCTTTGTTTTTGCTTTCTGTATCAAAATGAAATATAGATAAAAGGAGAAAGTTACTAAGAGCCTTCAGCAGTAGCATTTCACTGAATGTTGTCTTCCATTCACACTGGCCAGAGTTGGTTCTTGGAAGAAAAACATTCAAGGAAAATTGGTATCTGAAGTTGTAACACTAATACTTCCATACATTATATGTCATTGTGAGCAAGAAATAAACTGATGTGCTCAGAACATGGTAATTTAATGACAATGAACAGTCTATACCATTTTTTGAAAGAGGAGTAATAATGGGATAGGGAGTAGTAACAGGCTAGGGCTGCATGAACTTTTTTTGTATACTTTTATTCAGAATAAATACCTTTATCCCCCATCTCTATTCCATCTAGTGCTTTGGGAAGATTATGGTTATAGCTTTATGCCAAATTTACTGAAAGAAGTAAGCAGTGTATCTTCTCTTATGTCAGTGTTGAATGCTGTGATGTTTTACAGACCAAACTGTGTAGATCTAATGCCCCCTCCCCAATATGTAAAAATGAACCTGAGCTATGCCACACATGAAACAATTTCCTAGTAACTCTTAGAGCATAAGAGAGGGGTTAGGGAGTTGTCTGACTGAGTTCTGTGTTTCCTTGTACTTCTCAAAAACAAGAATTAAGGGAAAATGAGCTACAAAATCAAGGACAGAGCAAAAAAAAAGTAATATAAAAGCATGGCATCCAAAACAGAGAATGTACCTTTATGTTAGCCTTATAGAAAGTGAGCCAAAAGAGTGAGTAAATTAAAGAGAATATGTGTATTCTATATTCTCTTATATTATATATATTGTATTAATATTATATATATTATATCAAGATTTTTTTTTTCTCTGATTCCATTAAAAATTTTTATAAATGATAATTGTTATTGCAATTTTATTGTGCATCACTTGTTATTCTTGGAGTTTGTTTTTTCATTATTATCATTATTATTTTTAATGAGTTACATGAAGTTGTTCACATCTCCACCCATGAGGATTTTTCTGATTCTCCTCCCTATCCCACTGAGATGGGGGAGTTAGTGAAATGCTGCAGGGTACTTAACTACTGTCTGGAGTTAAACCATATCAAATAAGTGGAATTATGAAGGAGAAAAAGGCTCCATACAAATTCAGTTATAAATGAGTGTGCCACAAGAATCAACAGTGTGAGTTCCATGCAGAGTGACTGAGACATGACAGTTTTGTGGGAATCTAGGGGAAAATTGGTCAACAGAGCTGTTATTCTGTATTTGATTGTGTTTAGCTGAGATCAGAATACAGCACACTGTTGTCTGGGTCTGTTCCTTCTAAGTTCATTCCTGCTGTGTTCTGTTTGAACTCATTCCTGTTGCTTTTCTGACACAAGTTCCAGTGTATACCGTTTCTGCAGTGTGATGCTGTAGCATGTTTTCTGGGAAAAATGCTTAGTTTCTAATTCCTGCTTCCTTGTGCTCATCCATATTAACTACATTTGTGTTTTTCTAGAAAGTGTAGTGTAGCAGCTGGCTGTTACACCTCAAGCAGCTTTGCATGCCACAGTCCTGTATGGTGCCCCCATTACAGGTTGAGAGCAACCATATGCAGTCAGCTTTTTTATAACACTGTCATTTTCCATCACATCAATGCTTGCCTTTCCTCTTTTTTAAAAAGAAGCACTTAAGTAGAAAGTTTATTCAAAATGTCAGCTGGCACGATCAAAAATCTATGACTGAGGCTTTAGTGCAGGGAACACTCTGAGATTATGATGTGTGTCAGCATGTCTGAGAACTAAATGAAACTGTGGAGGGTTCTTTTTAAAGTTTTAGTAAAACAGGGAAGAAGTAAATACCTCTTGAAAAATTTAAGGAGCTTAGTTAATTTCTTGTTTCCTTTAAGAGACATAATTTTATTAAAAAATAGGGCATGCAAATTTTTTTTTTTATGAAAGGTACATCCTTTTTTTGAAATGTACCTCTCACTGTGCAGTTTCCCTCCACAGTCTCACTAATGATATTTACCTTTTGCAGTGTTCAAAAACTGTCAGAAAATGTCATTTTCTTCCCTACAGGATTTTTGTCAATTTCAGTGGAATGCGCTTAAGTAGCTTTTCATGGGGAGAAAAGATGGAGGAAAGATTTCTGTCCTCAGAAAATATGTACTGAAATGACATGACAGGAAGTTGTGAAATACAACTTCAGTATTAGATCAAGAAGTGCAAATTTTTGGGCTTTTTGTTTGTTTTCCCTAAACATTCAGGATGAGAGGTCTTGGTTCTGTCAAATATCATGGACAACTTCTGCATATGTCGGAAGATTTTTCTTTTTTTATTTGTTTAATATTTTTTCATAAAAAGCAGAATAATTTAGGTTTAAAATGACCTTTAAAATCATCAAACCCAACCATTTCCCTGACCTCCTTTACCACAGAACCAATATCCCATAATCTCCAGGAGCTTTTCTGCATTGACTGTAGAGCACTTACTATAATGTTGTAATGTATGTTCATGCTGTCAAATTTGTAGTCTATATATCTGGGTTGGTGTTTGATCTTTTCTCTCCCCACTCCACATATCTTTGATTTCAGTGCATGGAACCCATTATTGCCCATGGTTTTCTGCTGTGTCTGAAGGAACCTCAGTGATTATTTCTGTATATTCTTCTAGTTGCTCCTAAGAGTTGATTATCTTGTTCTCTGTAGTTTTAAGCATACAGCTAGGGCATGTCAAATAGGCAGCTTTGCTACCCTAAGGTATTGCCATTTGAATGCTGAAGTTCCTCCTCTCTGCATCACTTATGTAAAAGAGAATAAGGAATCCTTTTTATTCCCTATACTTATAACCAATCTTAGGTTCTCTATGGAAAAGCTAAAGCAACATCAAAAAGCAGCTCTTTCACTGAATAATTTTCTGATCTTTTAACATTGCCATGCCCATAGCCTGGGCATTAAATAGCATTTCTAATCATATAATAAAACACTTTCTAAAGCATACTATTAATACTTTTGGAATCAAAAGAAGATTTGTGCAGTGAATATGTGTTGTGAATGCTTTAAATTCTGAAAGCAAGGATAGTTTTGCTTTTCTGCTTAGATTTTCCAGACTATATTTTCTGGAACAATTTCTATTCAAAGGATAACATACATAGTCTCTAAGGACTTGGCTTATGGTTGAGTTTTCAGGAAACAAACCTCAGAAAATAAGAACATAAGATCAACAGTTTCAATATCATTATCTAGCCTGTATCCTTTGGCTAATAGCAGATACCTAGGGCACAAGCATGTAATGATACTGCCCTAAATCACTCTCCCAACACTTAGTGATTTCTAGCTCAGCTATTATGGAACCAAAGGTAGTTTCTTCCTCTTTAAGAGGCTGTGCTTTGTCTCCCTGTCCAGTTGTTTTTCAGCCACTCTAGTCTTCTAGCCTCAGTAATATCCTTGGAGGCTGCAAATGCAAACAGCGAGTGCTAGGCTAGTCTAAGCATAGGCCCAAGCATATGTGCAATCACATAAAAAAACTGTAATTTTTTGTGAAACCTCCTGCCTTCCTGCGTGGTAGCAAATCCATCTGTCACTGAAACTCATCAGTTATACACATTTTTTTCTGTTTCACTGTAAATGCACTTAATGATTATATTCTTATCTACTTTTTGCTGCAAACTGTGGCTTCTGTAACTCTCATGTTAGACTGGAGAAGGTGCTTTGATATGGCATTTCAAAATCAATGGCAGCATGTCAGATTGTGCTTGATAGATACAGTATACTCAGGGTTCCTGTATTTATACTTGATGTGAGAAGGAAATTGGAGCTGGTGTCAAGGGGCTTCACAGCAAAAAATATCACTGAGACAATAATAGTTTCTGAAGGATTTGCATTAACTTACACTTCTATACACCTTGTTCTACTTTATTAGTATGTAAAAATACGTAAAAACTGATGTAAAATTTTGTAACAAAAATCACCCCTAGAATGTCTAACTTAGTAAATACAAGCACAAAGTTAATTCTTTGTGTATGTCAGGTTTGGAATTGTCTTCAATTCTGTGCTGGCTTGCAGTAACATTTACGAATTTCTTCTATGAAGAGTTTCTATTTCAGCAGTATGTGAGGAAAACTGAGGGATTTTATTACTTTTTTTTTTTTCTCAGATTTCAGATCTGCAGGTTTTCTCACTTATCAAATTCAGCAAGGATCTGAGGCTGATGCTGCCTCACAGTTCCATCTACCAACATTGCTAGTGATAACAGATTCTACAATCAGAACTCAGTTGAGGATTCTGTTTGTGAGATGATAGGAAGAATAGAGCCTTTGTGTTGCCAGCTTTACTTATAGCTAGTTTATTGTCAGTAAGGAAAGCAGTTACATCTCCAAATCTCATGGAATACAAGTGTTATATGTAAAATGTTTATGGAATGGCATAGTTTTTGAAAATTGTTAGAAACCATCTCAAACACATTTGATTAAATGCTTAACGATAAAGGTATAAATTTTGGTATAGTGGAAATTTACGGTGGGTATAGAATTTCAATGGTTTTCTATGGGAACATTTCTGAAATGCATTGTGGAGTCTGGTTGCATCAATAGAGAAAAACAAAATTAAGTATGTTAAGCACAAATCTGAGGTTTTTTATATAGGCTGCCTGTTTTGTTGCAGTTCCATTTTTTAAAACAGTCTTCGAATTTAGTTTTTTTAGTCTTGGACTTGATTGAAAACAGAGTATGAAAAGTGCCTATATGTAAAATATTTGTTTTAATGCTTTAAAAGCTCAAAATTTGATGACTCCAATAATGTTGGGGTTTTTGGCTGAATTTTTTGGTTTTTGTTTTTACAGCTTGAACTCTGGTTCTGTAATGTACTCTTCATAGTTACGTTAAAATGATATTTTAGCAGATTCAGGTGACAAATTAATTTTAAAATTAGTTTCTCTTTTATGTCTGTGCAAATGATGGTATACTACATCAACTATATTCTTTTGTACTTTTATTCTTGCCTTCAGGTTTGATTTTTTTTGTTTCTTTCCCATTTATTAGCACAAAGTAGACACTAAATGCGATGTAAACAAAATTCTCTAAGGAGAATGTGTTTAGCTGTGATCTTGACTCCGTCACTGAAGACATTGCATTTGCAGACATGATGGCATAGGATCATCTGCAGGTTTTCAAACTTTGGGATTCAGGGTGGGGGTTTTCTGGTAATGCAAATTGTTTCATCTTTTCCTCTTATGTGGTATACTTTTTTCTATCAAAGAAAGAAGACGTGCTCAGATCCAGAATGTATTCCTTATGTACGGCCTGGTGGTTAATGTGATTTATATGGAAAAACTTTACAGCATTATGTGGGTTGTTCTAAAAAAGCATAATGTTGTATGGTTGAGACTTGAGTTTTAAGAAAATGAATTCACAAATATCAATTTAAATATGTAAGGTGTAGTTGGTATGAGGCAAGAAAACCTCTGATCTGCTTTATGCCTTGCACTGTACAAAACAAAAGGAAAATCTATGTTATTTTTCTTAAAGTTTAAGAAATACAAGAAGATGAAGATACAAGACACCCCAGAAAATCTTATCTCAAATCAGTGACAAGATTGGTAAAGCCAAAAAGATTGATATAGACTTTGTCAAAATCTTGAAAGCACGTATTATCCTGCTTTTCACACTTAATTGACTTCAGTCAAGAATTGTTCCACACCTTGAGTGAGAATGAACAGATTTTACACTTAACGAGGTGAATATCAATTTCTTAGGAAAAAAAGCCTTTGTATAGTGAGTTTGTTTTGAGGCTAACCAATAACCAGTAACAATGTAAAAGGTTGCATGCTTGGGGAGTGTGATGAGACTAACTACTGTTAGAATTGTCCTAGTGGAATATACTGTTTCAAATTAGAATATGTTCCTATATCATTATCTAGAAAATTTTAGTAATATTTTGTGTATGATATGGCTTTCTTACTAGAGTGTAAGTATTTATGAGAGATATAAGTTGTATATTTGTAAGCACTGTGCACTTTCCTTGCTTATTTTTCTGCAGTTTAATGCTCACCAGCTATTTCATTTTTTCACTCTTCAATTATGTAAAAAAACTCATATTTTTTCCCAAATATATTTTTTTAATATATTTTACTATTCTATTGATATATGGCATTTGATAGACTAACAATATTCATAACTTAGAATCTGAGAGGTTTTGATAAATTGGGGGGGACTAGTAAAGAAAGACATCACTGAAATTAATTTTTTGCTCTAGATCTTGACCATTTTCCCATTTGAAAAATTGCCCTTTTTATTTTTTCACAATAAAATTATTTTTTGGCTATTGTATATTAAATAATTTGATATCTCAGCTTTCTGAAACCCTCAACACATTATTTTTCTATGGAATAGGGGATCATTAGTATCTTCAGTTTGTTTCATTTTCCTGACCACAGTGGGGAGAAGACAAAGACTATCAGTCTTCCTTTTTTCTATTGAATGGGAAATAAGTTTCTCAATTATCCAAAGGACTAGTTGAAGTCCAGAACACCTTTCAACTCTTGTTACCTCTTTCTTTTTACATCAAAGAGTTCAGCACTCTTTGATGCTCCAACTTTCTAATGCTAGTCCAATCTAACTTTCCTACCAGCCAACAGTAGGAAAGTTAGATTTAGTAATTATACTATTCACTTCCTAAACTTTCTTTACTGAATTATAAATATTACATTGGCACTTAGCAGTATAGTATTTAGTCTTGAAATTACTCAGTAACTTCAGTAAAACAGTGTATTGAGGAGTGGCTATTTATCAATAGGCCATCAGTAGGGTGAAGCCTACAGCTGAGGGCCCAGTAAAAGAAATTCATTCTCATGAAATTATAGAGCATAAGTCTAAGGCAATACAAGAAAATTAAAGGGCAGCATGAAATATTTCCCCTTTGTATATTGATTTTTACTTAAAATGGATTTGTGACATTTCTGCTGTCATCAAGTTTATTTATTTAATGTATTTCTCAAGGCATTTGTTTAACGGTTAAACATAACAACTTAGGGAGAAAACTTGTCTTTGTAAAAGAATGTGGACCTAAGCCAGGCTGTTTGAAATTTAGTCTACATAAACAAGAGGAAATTAAACACTAAAATGTTCCAGGCACTGGAACTTGACTGTCATGTTGATAAATTGTTGGAACAGTCTTGCCTCAGTTTTGACCCACAGGCTTGCAGATGGTTCTCAGGTGCCACATGAGGGTGTGCATTGACAGTGGCTGCTTCCAAAAAGCAGTTTGGAAATAGTCACCTCCCCTTAAAGCATAAGGGGGTTTACAGAGAAAGCAGTTTAGTGCCAGGATAGCAGCAGTGCCTGAGGATGCTCCTGAGCACATTAAATATATTTAGTGGAGAAGCAGCTTTGCAAGCTGTGGCAAGGGTATGGGGGAAAAGAAGGGAAAGCAATGCATGCAAAGTTTCTTGCTTTCAAAGAGTATGTAGCAGGGAATTTTCTCTATATAACATTATGTGAATAATGGTTATTGCTGGAGACCTTAAGATGGATTTTGTTCTTATCAGGAAATGCCTTTTTTTCTCTCATACTTGTCTGATGGAAATCAGCTGTACTAAACATCTGTCTTTAAGGGCAAGTTGTAATGACTGCATTTTGTTCTGGATTACAACCATTGGCACAGATGAGAGGAAATACCATAAAATGGTAGATGTGTCTCTCTAGGGTTAGGCAGAAGATGGGAGCTTCCCAGCAAACTCTGTCCCTTGACATGCCTAAGAAAAGCTTACTTCTAATCCTGTATGACTGTGTATGGGTAAAGAATGTCAACCCTGAAGAAAATCAGACCTGGAAAATAACCAGATTTTCACGATCAGCTAAATTTATGGTAGATTTTAGAGGAAATCAATGTTTCTTTTTTTTTTTTTTTTCTGTTAAAAATATAAATTTTCTATATTGAAGTGAACTGGAAAAATTTCAAAGGGAAGCTGGTGTAGCTACTGTATTGGTGCCATCAACCTGTGCAGTATTCTGTTTAAACAATGTTTTTGATACTTTGTGTGTATTTATGTCTACTGCAGCAAACAACTGTCTCTCACAAACCTCTCCTCCTTCCATAACATTACCTTTCCAGATCCTTACAGCTTTAAACACTGTTATTGTACTCTCCTGTATTTCTCTTGTTCCTTGAATACTGCCATGGCAAGTGGCAGTGACTGCTGTGAATGCCCCAAAGCACATGTAGTGTACTTAGCACTGTGTTTAGTGACTCACGAACTGAAAGGTCAAGAGAATATAAAAATATTGAACCTGAATCACACAACTTCTGGGAAAAAACAAACCTAAGTCCTCTCTACTCCATTATGAAATACATTGCAGTAACTGGTGTCCTCCTGTGCCTCCTTTTGAAATGGATCGAAATGAACCAAATATCAGAATTTATGGGATGGGAGGTAAGAAATGGATAAACAGACAGAAATATTTCCATGAACACTGTAAGGTAGATTTAGTTTGAAAGCTAAGGATGGTGCTTGTTTTCAGTAGGAAATAAATTGGCAAATACACAGTTGTCATTTTTATGTTGCCAGCACAGTACACTCAGTAAAGTCAATATCCCTGAAGTGGGTCTTTTCACTGGCCTCAGGTTATTAATGTTTTTTAGTTATGAGTCCTCCTCTCTCCTCTCTTCTTTTTTGCCCTTTTTCCCTCTTTATAAAAATCAACTTCAACTTTCAGGCAGTTAAACTAATCAGTTTGCAACAGCTATCTACCTCTTAACTTGCAATGCTTACAACGTATACTTTGTAAAAAAAAAAAAAAAGCCAAAACTAAGTAAGCTTTCAATAAGATTTGAAATTTGTAAGTAGAGCATGATGAGTTGTATCTAATTGTTCATCCAGTTTACAATAGACTCAGCAGGGACATGATTTTGGTGAGAGAATGATTAGGGTTCTGATCTCATTTTTTCCCCTGGCAGCAGGCTTATTTTAAACCATGTTTGTTTGTTTGCTGTGCCTGCTACGTGTGATCTAGGTCAACATGATGCTTTTGTTCTTTTTCCTCTTCCAAAAGTGGAAAGTTTCCAGCAGCTTCATCTTCTGCTGATCTAGGCCTTCTATTGGCAAAGCAGTAATGTTAGAGTGGACCTGATTAGAGCAGGAATAGAACGTGTAGAATGGATCAATATCTACAACAAATGGAGTTTTTTACTGCCTAGCTGCTGGTTCTTTGGTTTCATAGTCTAGTGATAGCTCTGATTATAATGGAGTTTCTTTCTGATCTACACAACTTTATCTTGAAAGAACTATCTAGTTCTATGAGTTGATATACTCATTAAGAGTATATCAAATGAGTATATTTGGTGTACTCATTGAGACATTTGTTATCAGTCTTGGAGACATCCTACTTTATTCCTATTGTAACAAAGAAATGCTCCAAGCAATTGTTGGGGCATAGTTAAAAAAAAAAAAAAATTATAGATAATTAGCAAAATAAATTCAGAACAAAATTTTCCAACTTTTTTTTTTTTTTTAATGGTAACATGTTTTAAATTAAGATTTCATATTTTAACCTCTTCAAACTACTTTCAAGCAGGCAGGATTCCCTGCTCTCTGCTTCTAAAAGACAAAGGTTTAAATAGTGATTCAGGTTTTGAACAAATCTTACCACAGTTCAAATGGAAGATTAGCATCTATAAAGCTAATCCACACTGTCTTTTCTTGAGCTGGTGAAGTTTAGCAGTCAGACTTTTAGCACTGGATCTCCTCTTGGCTCTTCCACTGTGATGTAACTGATTTTCTTGGCAAGGCCTGATTCAAGTAACAAGGGAAAAACAAAAAGGCCCACCCTCATGCTCTTTCTAGAGGAAAAAGAGCATTCAGTGAAATTAATACACAGAAACAAAATATAATTTTTCATTAACTTTTGGTTTTCAGTGATCAAAGGTTTGCTACACCATGCTCAAAAACCAGATTTTTCATATTTATCTGATCTGACACATTTTATTTCTTTATTTTTTGTCCATTTCTTGGATATGCTATTACCTATATGTATCTTCCACATCAAAATAGGGGACATTCAATGTAAAACTTGTTTAAGATACATTTTAATAACTAAGATTAAATAGTTCACTGTTCATTTTGAAGAAAAATATATTAAATATTCCTAAAATGTCTAAAATAAAACAAGCTTAATAGTATTATCATGCTGTTTCATAACTTTGAAAAATCTCTCCAAAAGGTTGGCTGTTAATTGCATTTTTATAATTTCCTAATGTTTTATTGCCTTTTTTTAAATGCATCATGATTCACAATAATGTTTATCCATGGCTTCCATTGACTAATTCCAAGGTCTATTAGAATAATAGATTAATTCATGGTCATTTACTGCTCTTTTTTTCAAGGTAGAACATTTTTTGCGTAGAATTTTAAAACTTGACTTCAGGTTCTGCATAGTTAGACTCCAGCAGGTTTTGGAATACTTTCTACCTGGCTTAGAAAACAGGCATAGATCCACTTTGGTGAGGTAGTGTACAGGTTTCAACAACATTCATGATTAAAAAACTTAATGTTTTCCAGGTGCTGAAATGTTGTTGCACAAAAATCCTTGGTCTTCAGTTCTATAATAAAAGAAACCTCAGCCTTAACATGTTGCACATGAAAGTTTAAAACTATGAAGTAATACTGTACTAAAGGCATTGAGGACATTCTTTGGTGTTCTCAAACAGGCTAATCTGTAACAAAAAATAGAGCCGTCAGAAAGGGACGTGATCTGAGTTTGAATTTGCTTTTTTTTGTTTATTTCTCCGATTTTGTAGGAACAGGGATTTTTAGGGACTGACAATTTCAAGCCAGCTGCACACCACCAAGTGTTTCACCTTTTTATAAAAAAAGTACCTGTGAAGCCCAGCTAGAGCTTCAGTACAGCACTTGTGTACTGCTTGAACCAAAACTTGGGCAAAGGCCCTGGGCACACTTCTGTTAAATTTTGATCACTGATCGGTGTGTTTCCTTTTCTGTACAATAAAAAATTGATTCCAGCACTTAGAGAGGAAGCTTAATTAAAGCCTTTCTGTGGTAAACATTGTCAGCAACTCCAATACTGCTTTTGATACGGATAAGGTGGGGGCAAGGATTAAAGGATTTGTTGGAGGCGGGTGAATGAAAGACTGAGCTTAGAGACAAGGTTAGAATATACTGCTCTGTGTGACTCACTTTTGCTGCTGGAAAAATTGTGAAAAAACAGCGAGGTGGAGTAAAGGATTGATTACACATTAAAAGGTATTTGAGAAGGAAATGAAAGTATAAACAGTTTTAATCAAAAGAGAAATGCCATACAAATGTGATTATTTGCTGTTTTAACAAGGGATAATAAAGTTAGTAGACATTGAATAATTTGATTAAATTTTAAGAAATCTAAGAATTCTAGTTTTAAGAAAACTGTTTTTTCTGTCCCGTCTTCTGAGCACTGGGGGTTTTTGTGTGCTTGCATTTTTGTGCATTTGCATACCCATAGCGGCATTAACAAAAGCTTAATTGTATGAAAGTGCATTGTAGAAATCAGACATCATTTGTTCTACAGTCAGCAAAGAGAATGATTGCAAAAACAATTTGTTAGGAATTGCTGAGTGCAGGATCCTTCCACCAGATTTTAATCCAGCAAATCAGTTTTACTCCCAGAGAATATGATGGTATTTATTTCTCCAGTTGTCAGTCTCTACCTTGCAAAGCAAAGTGTAGGTGCTGTTGTCTTAGAACTGGTTTACATTAGCAGAACACCACAGCACCCAGAAACCAGAGAGAAATCCTGTTCACTACTCAGATTACCACCTCTGATCCAGACTAATAAGGATAAAGGACCAACCAACAGTTTAATGGGTGTGAATTTCACTGCAGGGTAAAGTTTATCTGAAGGGGGTGAGGACTTCCTGACTATGCTTGATCAACACTTATTTCTTGGATATAACAGTTTTTATTGCTATTGTCTATTACTGCATGGTAACACCTATGTTAAATGTGGAAAAAGTGTTTAGCTTCTAGCTCTTTGAATTCTTCATGAGTCCCTGCCAAGGCAACAGGCCATGTATTAAAGTTCAGTGATACTGATGTGGTAGAGAGAGTCAGATTGAGTAATAGGATGGTGTCCTCTGTGGGGAAAGTTGCTGAAGTTACTACAGACTAAGCAGTGCTACAATATCTCCAACAATAAAAAAGCTGAAATCTGTCTCTATTTTAATATTTACTGTGGCCTCAGAAGAATTGCAAATCATGAAACTTGTAAACTCTTTTATTTATGCTTCCCCATAGCAACAGTAGCACTTAACTGCTGTAAAAATTAAGTTTGCATCACAGAGCTAAACACCAAGCCTGCTTTTCTCATGACAACCCCAGGTCCTGCCAGCTTCCCGAAGCTTCAATATTATTGAGTTACATCCATAGTAACTTCTTTATTCTAGTGCAATGAAATAATATTAAGCCATTTTGTTGGTTTAAATTAATTTTTTTAAGTTTAAAGAAGATACTTAATTTTAAATTACTGGTTCTACTACTGTATGTATTTCAATTCTGAATTAATGTTTTAATTGAGCACAATAACCTTTAGGAATTCATGAGGGAAATCTGATGGCATGTCTTTTAATAAGTCAATCAACTAAACGTGCTAAAACCTCATGATTTATTTAATATATAATGAAGGGCAGAAAAGTATCTATGCAGTCTTGTCCTTGGCACAGCTAATCCAGAAAGTTTGCTAAGAATTTGTCCCAATATAATATTAATTTTCTGATATGACTTTCATGTTGAAAGTCATAGCTCTGTGAATTTGAGGTTTGTCTCCTAAGTCAGTAATAAAATATTGCCTCTTTTCACCTCTTTAATTTAACTAATTAGTACCAATTAGTGGCAATGTAATCTTTGTCAGTTTTGAGGATCCTCTTAGTATATAAAATTTACCTCTTTCTATGCAGACCCACAGAAAAAAATGAATGGTTGCTGGTCAGTACAATATAGACATTTATCGTGATACATGTCTGAGTCTTTCCCCTTTCCTCTTGAAATGAAAGTCCAGGAAATAGTAATCCCTGCATTAATTTTTCTAGTGCCAAAAAATGAGTAGTGATCTGTCTTCTCATCCTAAACAGGCAGTGGCTGCTCTCTGTTTCTTTTCAGATCTTTAAACAAACAGCCAGTTCAATGGGAGACTCTAGTTCCGCTACTGTGTCTGTAAAGTCTAAATGAAGGAAGAAGTGGGGGGAAAAAAACCAATAGAGTAATATGATTCTTTCAGGAATTAATATTTAGCTGGTTTTATGTCTGCAGCAGTGGGTCAATGCTGGAAGAGTAACGGGAAACAACAATGGTAACTGCAAATCCTTGTAATTGCTGAAGCTTTCAGTACTCTCTGCTAGCTGCTTTCTGGAAATCAGGGACCAAATCTGAGTAAATATAATTTTAAATGTAAATCCAGATATGTGCCTTCTTCAAAGAGGAAGAGTTTTGGAAAGAAAATAGGTTAACTTAGGTCGGATTTATCTGATTAGTTTTTGCTTGCTATTGCAGCCCCAGGCCAGTAATATAGTGGAAATTGCAGAATGTAGGGCTGGCCATTTGTTTCTAGTAATGACAAGAGGTCACAGGCCAGCATTTAGAATGAGCTTGCACTTATTCTAAGAGGTGTAGCTGCAAAGGTTGATTTTAATCTGTCTCTGTGTTTCTTTCAGCTTTAGGTCTTCTTTTGTTTCAGCATTTTTGGTAATGTTTTTTATAGTCTTTGCTTAGGCCCAGAGCTTCATTTCTAGTACAAAGTTCCTTTTCAGGTTAAATTGCAATTGTCTTGTCCTGAGCAATTGTGTACACATCAGTAGTCTGTCATCTGCATGGTTTTAATTTCTTTTTTATTCTAGACTGTAACCCCAGTATCAGCTTCTGTAGTCTTTCATGTTAATCTTCTCCTATCTTCTCCAATAGCTTTAAGATTGGTTTCCAATTCTTAATTAATGAAAAAATTAAAACCACTGAGAACCCCCAAATGTTCTATTGGAGGTGTAGGTGCTTTCTGATTGCCATCTTTCTTTTGACATCCACTGCTCACCAGTGTTTAGGTGTTCATCTTATTTTCTTTCTCTTTTAGGCTTTTGACCTTTGTGAGAATTTACTTGCTCTAGTCTTATCAGCTTATTTTATTTTTAACTCTTGAGAATCAGTCAGGCTGTTTGGTGAGCTCTTCATTGTTGAACTGCCAGCTATCCCTGACCCTAGGAAAAATGCCTTTCTCTGATATCCTCTCTGCTTTGTTTCCAGTGTTCCTAAAAATAAAGGAACATTTCTCAAGAATGTACATCAGGTACATGGTGTAGACTCAGGCAGCCACTTTTCTATAGGCTGAGCTAAAGAGCTCATTGAAAACAGTGAATTTACAGCTGTACCATGGTTTAAATTGTTTTCTGGAATGAAGTCAAAATAAAAAGAAATACAAAGTAGAACAGAAAATAATAATTTTCCCTTGCCTGTTATTACCAAAGTAAGCAGCTGATGTTCTGAAACTTGAACAAATTCTTGAACAAATGAAGCTGGTTTTCATCCTTCTGAAAAAGGATCTACTGATCATCTGAAAACTCTTTTCTTGGTACAGGATTCATAAGTTCTGAAGTTAAAACCAGGTAATTTATAGATTCGAAGTGGAACAGATGAAAGAAAGAACTTCTTGAAAGTGAAACATCTTCTCTTTCAGTATGACCTTGCTTCCTACTTTTTGAATGTACTTCTACATGGAAATGGAGAAGTAATGTTTCAAAATAATTTTTAAATTCCAGTTTTACTAAAATCTTTAGGATTGAACAAATTCTGTTCTTTATTCTTGGGAGAATTCAGCAATAATTTTATTTAAATTAAGAATATGTGTTTGGGAAACACTTTGAAAATATATGGTATGTTTATCAGTGAGGAAAAAAAATCACTTTGCAATGTAGCATAGCAGCTATTTGAAGGAGTTAAGCAATGGATAAGAAACTACCTATGCTGGCTTTCATTAATTTTTGCATTTCTTTGTTTCTTTTCTTTATGTTTGTAGCAGGACTAAGCTGTAGTTATACATTTAGCTTGATAGATGTTCCCTCTGGGAGCCGTGCAACTATGCTAAGAATCTTAGTCTTAAGTAGCATTATATCTCACAGAGAGCACCTTGATTAAGACTAACTTTAATTAAGATAAATGGTGGCTGCTTAGTCATCTGTTTGCTGTGGTGAGACTTGTATCTTCAGATTAATGTTAGAAGCAATGAAAAATTTTCATTTTCTTAGTGAAAGCAGAAATTAGATTTTTGCAGGGCTGTTGCCCACCTGTCCTGATAAGTGTACACCTGTTAGGAAGTAACAGTAAGCAATTTCATGATACAGATTTTTCTCTATAATGAAGTTGTATTATCTTCCCAGCTATTCTAGAAGGATGAAAGTCAGCAGTATCTGTTCCGGGAATAACCTTATTTAATCAAGGTTAGGCTTAATTGCTACTGATGCAAACAGTCTCCATTTCTTAATTCATAGAACAGTGAGTGTGGTGGGTTTTTATTTATTTGGGAAGATGGTCCATTCAGAAATCAAGATAAATCGTTCTGTTGAAAAAGCCTCAAAATGTATACATTATTTAGGTTTGACATTTCATCTTTCCTTGCGGTATTGAGTACACGACCTTGAATAGAGATCCATCCAGGTACCATTTCATCTGTACATCCCCAGATAGGTTTGAAACTTGTGCAGTCAGAAACACTGGAAAATAGCCAGTTCCTTAATGCCAGCTTGAAACTGAATAGGCTGTTTCTTCTGAGAGTAATTTAAAATAGAACAGTACTATTGGCTTTTAAACCATAGCATTCTCAAGATTGTACTGCAAAAGAAAGAGAGAAACAAAGAAAAAGAGAATCTTTATGACCCAAATCTACCATGGCAGATTTATACATGAGTTAAATTTTTGCTCAAATGTGACTTTTTTGAGCTTCCACAGTCACAGAGAAAATCCTGTCCTTTTTCTGGTCTGTGGGTTGTTCACCTGAGTTCCATCTTTCCACTTGCTCAGTGCCTCAGATTTTCCAAGCATATGTTCATGAAAGATTTGAGAGCAAATGAGTAATGGAAAGTACAGTGCAGCTCCCTAGCAGACAAATTATTATGAATATGACAGTTATCTAACTTTTTTACATTTCTATGGGAATGGTGTTTTAATTACTTGTGTATGGATGATGCCATGAATTTTTTCTTATCCTTAGAGTGATGAGAAATTATAGTGGAACACAGCCAGATCAATGAACACCTTTTCTGCTACTGCTTACTTGCCATCTTTACAGAGGAGGTTAATTTCTCCTCTTATGAGCAATTATCTTGTATTTCAAATGTATGGTTAGACAAACTACTTAATGTCTGTAATAAAATTTGTATAAAGGCTCTTTGGCATCTCACAGTCTTTAAGGATGCTTTTTAATAAAGCAGTGAAAATGTAAGTAGTCTGCAAAACACAAATCCAGTCTAATCATGGGCTTGATTTGGTACAGTGTCTTTGTTCAAAAGTAGGTTATAACATCACTTGTGTATATAAGCTTCCTTAGATAAACAAAGCAGACTATCAAATGTGGAAAATAAAACTCTTCATAAAAGTGTATTTTCTATTACTGTTGAGTATCCAGTTGTCTTTTTCACTGTGCTAACATTATTTGAATAGTTCAATGAAAAATGCTGTTTCTATAAAGCTAAAGATTTGTTACTACAAAGTATTAAATTTTAATGTTGATGTTTTCTTGATATAAGTAGTCATACAAACAAGTTATTTGGAGTAAACAAACAAGATGGTTGTAGAGTTTACTCCAGGTTTTATTCAGGAACAGCACAGTTCTCTCAGCTTCTTGTTAATGTGCCCTGAAAAGACAAAAGGTAACAAGGCTTTGGTTTTGCATTTTGTCATATATATAATCTTGCCTAGATAGGATTTTCAAAGGCTATGTTTTTACCATAATCTTGAAGGAATTAAACAATTGTCAATGACACCTAACTTTTGTAAAATACTCTCAATATAGCTTTTGAAATGGCCTGAAGAAGAAATAGTCAATCAGTATTTTGTTATAAAGTAATGAAATATTTTTACTTGATTGTGAAGGCATGTTACACACTTATGGTCTAAACACAAAGTTGTACAGCCATTAGGATGTTGAGAAAATGCATATTTTATTAAATGCACCACTGGGTATTTTATGGTTTACATTACCATTTACTACCAGTTTTTGTTCTGTTAAAAGCAGGTTTTGTATCTAAAGACAACAATAAGCAAAAGAAATTCTATAACTTGAAAAATAAAAAACATTATTATCCTGAAGTATCTGTAGAGAATATTTTAACAAATTGTACATAGAAAGAAAAATTCCAACAATTCATATTTTACCACTTTTTCTTGTGAAATACAAGCAATATTTTTCTAGACTACATTAATTTGGAATATTTGTTAAATACTTACACTAAATGATACAGCTGCAAAATGAGATCATACTTCAGAAAGCTTAAAAACCTAATAGCTTTCAATTCTGTATAAATATTTATTTGACTTAGTTTATGGTAAATGATGAAGATCATAATTTTATAATTTGGTAGTTATTGGCACATTTTTTGTAGTTTTATGTAGTGTAAGGCATGTATGGGTAAAAATAGTGGTCCAGTTAGCTTTTTTATGATTTCTAGGCTTCTTTTTATATAAAATTTTCATAAGAAATACAACACAATTGAGGCAGAACATTTTGGGCAGGAGTAGAGCTGAATCGGATTGAAACAGATCTCCCAGGCAAGCTATCCTGTACTTAAAACATATTTGAAAATCTCTTTTTGCTTCTTGACCTCTAGTAAATATCAGCACCCTTCATTTTTCTTGCAGTGGCTTTCTAATCTTTAGTGCAGAGTAGCTTTTGATATTTGATTTGATAGCCTTGAGCAGCAGTTTCTCATTTCAGTGAGGTAAAGCTTAATCTCTTCATCCTGAAGAATCTATTTCTAGAAGGGATGTGGTTTAGGAAGAAATTTCAAAACAGCTGCATTTTCTAGTTCTATCAGAGACTCAGAAAACCACACAGAAATAAAATTACTTCCAAGCCCCTTTCTCTGACCTCTGGTATCTGGACTGTGTAATTCAACTTTTTTTTACATTCTCTCTCTTTTTTCTGCCCTGAAAAGTTGTTGTGAATTACCTGAAAGGTTTACATAAAAACGTGGGGGTTGCTTTATATCTGGTAGTGTTAATAAACTTCATGGTACCAACCAGGATGTGGCTTACCTGGAAGTTCTCCATATTATAGCCATGCCTAGCAGAGCCATGTCTGTTGGAGCCCTGGCTGCTGAGGATTTTAAACTTTCTATGCTTAAAGGCACAGATCCACAAGAGAACACTGCAATTGACCCATGGCTGTGGAGAAGGCTTCAAAAATTGATTAATTGCACTGGGATTATGGGTGTGTAGCTGGTTAGAAGTGTGTAATATCACAGAGTAGAAATATTATTTAGGGTTTTAGAATATAGTAATAAAAATGAAGCAAGATGGAGGTTTTAGGGTGGAGGCAGGTTGTTCTTTACCTTCTTCTTCCTTCAACTTCTTGGGTTTAGGTGATGTTTTGTTATTGGACAGAAAAGTCTGCATGATTCCAGAAATTCTGCTGGAACTTCCCTTGTGTTAGCCTTAGAAGGTTATACAAAGGATCATAGCTATATCTGGATATGTAATCTGTATTTTTACATGCAGTCACACTGGCTTCCTGTGGTTTCTGTTGTGGGGGGTTTGTTTCTTTGTCTGTTTAATACTGTAGCCTACTACCTTGCATTAGCTGAAGCGTATGAAAATGGCTTTACACTTAAGTCATTCAACTTGGGAAAATGTAATGAAAAATCCCTTTTTAAACTTCAAGTATTCTCATGAGATAATGAAAATTTATTGTTCTTATTAAGCAGAGCAAATGATTATACAGGTAATACTGAAAAAACCCCACCTGATTTATTGGCTCTGTTTTAATAAAACAGAAAAAATACAATGAATTATTACTAAAAGTTTTAAGGTTTGGAGCAATATCTGCACTTTTCTTGTTTTCTAGGACCAGAGCTTGGGTTCAGTTATATTTATTTTATTGGCTTAAACTCATATTTATAAGTGCCTCCCTCCCATTCTTGGCAATGGGAGAACATGATGTGCAGAGATTGACTGAAATCTTCAGTTAAAAAAAGAAATCTTCCCAAGGTAAAGAGCCTGTTTTTGCATTGTTATAAAAAATGTATTAAACCTCATGGCATACTCTTTTACAAGAAGGCTGAGCAACGTGATTCTAGTTCTCCTTGATTGTCTGTGTGGTAAAGCACAAAATCAAAAAGGCAAAGAGATCGTGAGGAGATGCAAGTAAGAAGTATCAGGAAAATTTTCCTGAAAGAAAACACTTTTGATAAAAGGGTGGAAGTTTAAAGATAGTTTTGACTGCTTTAAGACAGTTGACTAAACAAAGCAAAACAAAAAATTTAAATCAGGGTTGATTTTTTAATCTCAAATTCTACCATGTTATAGGATTTGAAGGCTTTAGTGGTGGGGAGGGGGGAAGTGAGAGACTGACAAAAAAAAATTGCAGAGCATTTTGGGAAAATTTCCAATTCTTTCAGACATCTTGTTTGAGTTTTTTTGATGGCAAACTTTTTTATCTTTTACTCCTCTGGCACATGTTTGATCTGCTACTGTTTCATGATGTTTAGCAATCAAGTTGATCTGAGTTCTCATTGATGATTCCCTACCTGTCTGCTCACCTCGGTTTTTGCAAGCCATTTGTGCATAAGATTTTCTCCCCCTTTCCAGTGTACACCAGTTTACAGATCATCATATCTGAACATTCAGTGTGCTGAAGATTTCAAACCAAGTACCCTGCAATTTGGATAACAGATGTACAGAAGTCTAGACAAAGCCATGCCCCCTGGCAGGTATCTTTGGGATTCAGGTCAATTGCCTTTTACGATTTACGTCTTTTGCTGGAAATGTCTCCTCCTATTTCCTCTCTCAAAAGAAAATCATCAACAGGCAGCTCCTTGCAGATTTTTCTTGTTCACAGTCATGTAAAAAATCTCCAGTATTCCCTGTCTTCAGCATTTTAATCTCCTTTTGTGTTTGCATTGTCCACTCTTCAAAGATTTTAAAGCAATTTAGTAACCATGCAATCCATGTATGTCTTTTATTTTTTTTTTTTAAGCCTATCTTTTTGCAGATAAATTCATAGTGAACTCTAGAGTTTTATTCTTCACTAACAGGACATTTTTTTTGTTATACAGTGCTCATGTTTGCCATAATGACATGTACTACTAATGTTACTGTAATAAATTTTTACAAGGTCCACATATTTTAAGTGGTTATGATACTCGCAATGCTGTAGCATCAGTTGGTAGAGGATGAGCTATAAAATTATTAAAAAGCTATACCTTTAGATTATATAATGAATTGCTAAGGACTCTCAAATTCTTTCTGTTTAAGGTGTAGAGAAAAACATAAAAAAAAAAAAATTGTTGCTCTTGCTTTTCACTTCCATAATGCAAATTATATTTGAAAGTAAATTGCATTAGAAATCACCTGTATTCGTCATCAATGTCTGTGCCCAGTCAAGTGCTGGAAGTTATGCCTGGCTGATACTTTTGTCAGCTGTCATGAGCTCTGAGTGGTGATCATCAAACCAAGGGCTGCTTTCATTCTTTCACTGTGTACCAATTTTACTGAGGTTCAGTTTTTGGTACAAGCAGTCACTTAATTTACAAAATCTGAGACTATGACAGACAAAATGAGAGCTGTCTGTGTGTCTTTTCAACTGGTGATGTGATTGTGTTGCTGCTGTGATAAAATATAATGTATTCACATTGAAAAGAATAGTTTTGTACTATTTCTAGCCTTGCTCTAAATGTATTCATGGTTTAACTTTCACTGTCTGTTCCAAATTTATCTGATTGTCTCAGGAAGTCTGATAGAACAACAGCTGACATCTGTGGGTGCTTTGCCTCTCACAAACAATCAGCTAAAATCAACTCAAAAAAAGAGCATCTGTCACTGTCACAGTGCAGATGAAGAGAAGAGTTGTGGAAAGGATGGGAAGATACAAGTATACTTTGTGGGTGGGGAGTGGAACAGTTGTGTTATTTAAACCTGATGACACCCCTGCTCCACAATTTTATGTGGTTTTTGGTTTGCTGAAAAGTGGCAGCTTGATATTACAAGTAACCTACAATGTTTTGGGGTTTGGATTAGGTGGAGATTTTGGGGAAGGGTGGAGGGAGGGAGGCACTAAATCAGCTTCTTTCAGGATGAGCATATTTTGGGGCCAGTAACTGGACCTGTAGCCAGAAGAAAATATGGCTGAATTAGAGGAGTCTGAGGGAAGACCTTATTGTGCTCTACAACTACCTGAAAGGAGATTGCAGAAAGGTGGGGGTCAGTCTCTTCTTCCAACTAATAAGTGATGGATCAAGAGGAAATGACTTTAAGATGCTCCAGAGCTTGGATATAAGGAAAAAAAATGGTCAGCTTGGATATAAGCTTTTTTTTTTTTCCTTACCAAAAGCATTGGTCAACACAGGAACAGGCTGCCTGGGAAATTGGTTGAGTTACCAGCTGTGGAAGTATCTAAAATTTCTGTAAATGTGCCACTTAGTGATGTGGTTTAGTGGTGAATAAAGTGGTGGGTTAACAGTTGGACTAAATGATCTTGGAGGTATTTTCCAACCTAAATGACTCTATGATACTATAAATTAATGCCTGAAACTAAAACTAGTTGTAGCTCCCTTGCTTTATGAAGGTGTGAGGTTAACCAAGGTAACTAGTTCTTGATCCTGGGAGTTGTGCTTATCCCTTTTTGGCAGTTGAATTGTTCAAATCAGAAAGAACTGGATGAGGTACTTTTTCCTCCTTTAGAAATCCACCAATGAAAATCCTCAGTTTTTATCAACTTACATTCCTCTTCTCAGTGATCAGCAGCCCTATGAAGAGTCCAGTGAAGTTGTAGTTACAAGTTATACATGCAGCTAATCTGCAACAGCACAATCTATGCTATTACATTCTGACTTACCATTATGTCTTGAATTAATTATTTGCTTTCAAATTAATCAATGCATTCAGTGCCTTATATTAAAATGGTTTGACTTCTGAGATGTCCTGTGGAAGGGATCAGCTGATCCACTAAAGGCTTTGGCTATAAATTTTGGGGAACACAATGGAATCCCTTCCTGGTTGTAGCAGGTGATAAAACAGTGTAATGTTCTTTAGTAAGAACATAGGTGATGCAATAGTGTAATAACAGATAGTAAATATTGATTTTCAATTAATTCTTGCAAATTAATGTATGAAAATTCATGTAAGCAATATTTGAAAATAAGAAGTCAGAAAAATTATGATGGGACATAACCTTATGCTTTTATCAAAGGAATATTTAGTTTTGGGGGAAAATTAGCAGAAGAATTCACACAAATTGTTTTAAAGATAAAAAGCATATAAGAATGAGATTTCTAGTATAGAAAGCTTTTAACCCTTTCAATTCAACAGTACCTATCTCCTTTTTGTTGCAGTGGCTATAAATGTGTTTATTTTTTTCACTAAATTTAGACTGGCAGCAAATATTTATGTGAATTACTGAGTCTGACATCTAATTAACACAGTCTTTACAGGTTTAATGAGCAGTGATAAATTTCTATCCTTTCTTTGGCACATTTTAATTAGTTCTAATTATGAGTGAAGTGACCTGAAAAGCTTGTTGTCCAATGGATTCATCATAAATTTGTGTAATTTATATGTGTATAGATAGAATGAGTTCTTATGCAATTGAAAAACCAAAGGTTATTTAAAACATTACATCAGTCATATGGTATCCTTGTGTAAAACTCAGGTAAGCAAAGCATTGCACATAAATATTTGAGTATACTGCAGATGGTGCTTAATAAAATAAATTTATTGTTTTATTGTCTGAAGAAAAAGCAAGCATAGAAATATACTTCATCTGTTGCTCACAACAAACATTGACTGCTGACATTCATCTTTAGTGACAGTATAAGTTTCAAGAAGACAGTGTATTTGTTTAAAATATTTATTTATAAAGATTTTTTAGCACTGAGTAGTTGCTTAAGTGAAATAAAAACAAATGACAACATAATCCTAAATAAAATGACAGCACAATTGTAAATAGTTTTTTTAATATTTATATTAAGGAAAACATTCTCAGCCAAGACTATTCTTCCTTCACAGGGAATTTGGTAGTCTCTAGAGAGAGACAAGAGAGAACTGTCAATGAGACTAATACAATTTACATCACCTAAGAAAGCATATTAAAGTAACCAAAAGATTCATTCATTTAAATAAACATGTATTTCATAAAAGCTATATAAATGAAACATGTTGACATCTTATAAAAATCTCAGCCAAGAACTGTACTTTGTTTTTAAAAATATAATTTCATAAGATGGGACTATATATAGCATTAATCTTCTGTAAACTTGATCTTTCACTTCTTGTATGAGTAAGAAGTAAAATCTTTTGAGGCCCAAACTTGTAAAGTGCTACCCTTTGGGAGCTGATGGGATCCTGAAACATATGGCATCCTGCAGGATTCAGTGCTCTTTGTGCTGAGAAGCAGTGCCCTAGTTTTTTGGTATCTTTCATCCTACCTCCTAAAGTCTGGCAGCTACTACACAACCATGCAGAATATCTGAAGATATGAAAGACAGGTAGGGGTTTTTTGATTGAATTAAAAAAAATAAAGGAGTAAAATAAATCTCACTTGTTAATACCATGAGAAAAACCTGCATAGTCTCTATTAAGGGTAGTAAAAAAGACTCATACTCAGAAGTCAGAACAATATGTGATTGTGTCTGTTTACACAAGTTGGGTTCAAATGGTCTTTCCTGCAATTGTCAAAGCACTGAATTTCTGTATTAGTAGCAAAGTGATGATTCCCTTGGTGTCACTTGTTACTTTCATGTATGACAACACAAGTTTGGACAGCCCCTGCTGCAGAACAGATGGTGAAATTACTGAATAAGAGCTTTTGTTGAACCTATGTCCCATATGTGGCAGCTTGTGGATTTTTGGGGTGGAGAGGGAGCAGTTGAGAATTCCTGTGCCTTTCCTTCCTAATCTGTATCCCTTTGATTATGGTTGCTTGAAATTGTTCTGTGATCTCAAGTGTAGTCTCAGTCAGGCCAGAGATTATACCTGGACAAACCTGAAGTGAAAGACATAAGAACAGAGCTCTAAAAGGAAGAACAGCCTCATTAAAAAGAACAAGGGACTAGAAGTTCTCTTAGAACAGGGACTAGAAACAGGGCATAGATTGGAAACTTCAGACACTTTGGAAAGCTGGGTTTTTTTCCCCAGAAAATCTCTTGAAGATAATACAAAAATTAGATTGTGTCCCTGTCAAGCTCAGGTCTCAGTTTTTTGTAATGCCTTACTTTAATGAACTTCCTTCTTTATTCAGTCCTTTCACAGTGTTTACTAGCTTGGCTGTCCACCTTCATTTTCACTCTTTTTTTTTTTTCTATTCTCTTTATGAAAGACAAGTAAATTGCTCTCAATTACTCTGCATAATGATTGATGACAGTGCCTTGTTTAATATTTTTTTTTATATTTTTGTCTGTCACTTGGGCTATGCAAGGATGTCTAGCATATGTTAACACAGACAGTAATTGCAAGTACAAACAACTTACTTTTTTATTGGTGAGAAAGTAGTACCAGGTCACATGTGCAGCCACAAGTTTGTTTCCTAGAGAATACTTACTTTTGTTTTATTAGGCTGGTTTTAAACAGCAAAAAATATGGAGTTTTTGTCAATTTCCTTAAGACCTTAGACTAGATCTGATCAGGAGGACATTTTATTTCTCACAATAATTCTGCATTTTATTCTTCAGGCATGATTTGTGCATTCTTAGAAAATTACCTAAGAGTTAACATTTCACTCCAAAAGGCACAGCCAAAATTTCAGAATATATTACTCTGAAAGAAATTTATTAATAGCAGAAAACTTCTTTGCTAAGGATCATTAGATAGTCCTTAGAAGGTAGGAACAGTTTGACCCCATACTTTAACAATTAGTTCCTTTGTGGTTTTACGATGTTTTTTTCAGGATCTTGTCCCTTTAGTCATCAACATAATCTCATTCCAAGGACTGCTTTCTCAGTCCTTGGTAAATCTCAGATGCAGAGTTTATTTGATCTGTGGCCTTTCTTTTCAAGCCATTTATTCTGTTTAGTTAACTGAAGTAGCTTCAACTTTCACTTAATTTAAATTCAGTTTTTCTTCTTCTTATGCACTATTCTACAAAATGAGTAAATTGAGTATTTTTGGTGTGGCATTTTGAAACTGGGCTATGAAGATGCAAATGAGAGCCTCAGCAGATGAACATCAGACATGTGAATACTATTTCTGAGATGGAATGTTAACTTGTCCCATTAACACTTTAGAATATAAAGCAACCAGACTTTAGTGTCTCAGTTTGTTGAGCTGACTTTATTTTATCTCCTGATATAAACTCATCAGGAGCAAAACAATGAAATAAAATATTGTAAGAATCAACATTAAAATTATTCAGCCTGTGAATCTGAGACAGATCCGGGAATAATTAATTTTGCTTTAGTAATGCTGTTCATATATTTTCTTTTCTTCTTGGTACTTATACTGTCATCAAGGAAAAAAAATAGTTAAATGCTAAATCTCCTCCACTGTATATGAACAGAGATAACTCCTTGGACTCTGTTTGAGGACGTAATTTGACCTTTATTGTAAATTCTGTCAAGACTGCTCTGTAAATTGGGAAGGAATTATGACAGAGCTAGACATCACTGTCCTTACTAATTCTGCAGACATTTAATGATGACACACATTAACTTGGACAGGTATCACTCTCAAATGGTGGAATTTCCTTTTTGGAACATTTCTAGTTCAATGCATTGTGTTAAGGGCCTGGCCATGCTGGTTTGAAATGTGTGTGCACATATATTTACAGTGCAAGTAAACTCTTTCCCACTTACAAAAGCAAGATGTGGTCTAAATGGTGCATGGTCTGAAGTAAATTGGTGTGTGAAACAGTGATCTCAAACATGTTTGGTTGCAGTGTTGGAAAGAAGTTAACAGAAACAACATTTGTTGCATGCACTATCTTTTCTGGTTTTGATTGTTTATAAATTAAACCTGTGTTGATGAAAGGATGAATGAATGAATGAAATAAAGCTTTCCACTTAAAAATGGCCAGACCCAGCCAGACCAGTGAAGTCAGTCAAATGGTGAAGAGATTATCAATATGTTTAACATTAGAAAAGGAACATAATATATATGAGCTGCATTTTTATCGCTTATTAAAAAGTTGCACAGTTCCTTATTCTTAAAGGTATTTATTCAGGTCACCAGAATTTGACTGACTTAATCTAAATTTCACTGGCAGCAGGTGATACGGAGATGCTTTAAAGTTGGATTTAGGCTTTCATGTCCAAAATTGTTATTCAGAAATATTAAATTTATTGATACTGTGGCTCAGGGCTATTTTAAAGTATTTAGATGCTTTCTTTATTAGTTTAAATATTTCTCTTTGGCTGTAAAGAGAGTATTTTCAGCATTTCTTAAGCCTTAACAGAATCCAATAGCTAGATGACTATTCAATTTTTTCAGGCCAAATTATTGCACCTCTTCAACATAGACAAGATCTTGCTTCTCAGGAAACACAACAATTGAGATTTTGTTTTAGGGGAAGGTATGGGATAGCATTTTCATGAAACTAACTATTGTGTAGACTATTTTCCTGGAAAAGAGGAAAGCCAGTGATTGTTTAGAAAATAAATGGACCTGAATGCCTTAGCTGCTAGAAGAGAGACCCTCCTTCCTCTTTTGCTTTTTGCATTTTTTCATTTCACTTTTATTACGTTCTCGTTTCTTAGACATCATTTACAGGTTATTTCAAATAAGAATTCCAGTATGTCATACTTAAGGATGTTACCTGGCCTAAGGGGAATTTCTGCCATCTCAACTGCATCCTTTTCATCTGTTATAGCCGTGAAAAAGAAATACAAATTTGCCTGTATGGCAAACTTATGTGCTGGTTGTTCTTATTTCTACTAATGCTTAGAAGATTCTTGTTCGGAAAATGGAAATTCTGATTGGCCTGACTTTTTAGAGAACTCTTTTGAGAACTATTTGAGTTTTTAATTTTTTTTCACAAAGGTTTACCCAAATGAAACAAGTAAAATATTACTTGTGGGTTGTATTAAATGAGCACTGTCCCATGATGCAGAAAAAACTCACAAAAATCCTAATCTGCTGCTGAACTTTATTGATTAAAAAAACTCACAAGTCCCACAATAACAAAACCCTATACTGATCTGTGCAGAAATCTAAAAAGTATCTATTGATTGTTTTCTACCTGAAGGATTATTTTATTCTGATAAATTGCTTTTGTGGACTCCAACAAAAGTTATACTTGCGTAAACAATGGAGTATATATGGTCTTCTCTACTACTGAAATGAGAGGAAATAAATTTTTAAAATTTTAGTATTTAAGACTACTCTATGTAGTGTGGCTGGACTTTTTCTATAACAAAAAGTTTGAAGACAATCTTGCTCTGTTCCCTCTGTGTTGAAGTAAAAATACTGAGAGAACTACATATTGGCCTGGACGATGTACATAAAGTATTTATCTGGTCTTATTAACATTTTTATTTACCAGTTATTAGTATTATTTTGCTTCCTTTTTCAATCATAAGTGCTGAAAAATGAATATATATTAAAAAGCTCTCATCAACCAAAGTACCATCACTAAATTGAAATATACTTGAGCTTTGTAACCCTTTCTCTTTTATACTTAGCAGTCATAATTGCATTGGTACTAGACAGGTCCAGCTTCTACTTTAATTTCTTTATGGTGCTACTGCAGCTGTCAGGAGCAGGATTTATTCCATGATTGACATAACTTATAGTAACTGTGGTCTGTGTATAAAGCAATAGGGTTTTTTGCACTGTTTTCCACTTCCATGTGCCCTCACTGGGCAGCTTTCATTTGCCTGCTTTCAAAAAGACAAAGATATGTCTGGTTTATGCACTTAAGTGGTGGCTCCTCTCTCTTTAAGTAAAAAAGAAAGAAGAGTTCTCTTACAACTACCTGCATGTGTTGGGCAGCTGAGCAGATAACAGTACTTAACAGTAGTGTAATATGCATTTACTGTTTAGCATAGACTAAATTAAGTTATAAAATTCCACACCAAAATAGACACGAGAGTGCAATAAATGGAGCTGCTTATACTTAAAACATACAGGGTAAAATTCGTAGTTCTGAGCAGTTCTTGGAGAGCACTTTTCTTTATACCACCTTGGAGCATATTTTTGTTTACTTGTTTACTTGTGTTGGACCTCAATCTGCTTTTTTAACTCTACTCTCTACTGGCATTGTGGACATCCCATTGTCAGGGTGCAGATTTCTGATTAGCAGAATTGTAAAGATTGCTGTATTAGCCTTCCTAGCTGTTTGTTTCCTACTGGGACCTCCCTTTCACAGGTTTTTCTGGTACTGGAGTTGGGAGGAGGCACAGACAGGACAGCTGAAAACAACTGACCAAAGGGATATTCCAGACCATGTGGGATTATAATGCTGTTGAGTCAGGGATGGAATGAAAGACTCCAGTCATCAGAAGGCAAAAATGAACCCTTTATTAGGAAAAGGTGTGACTTTTATAATGTGGCTTTGTAAGCTGAGACCTGATTGGTCTCAAAGTGAGAACTTCTCACACCATTGGTGAGCTATGAATAGCACACTCTGGAGAACCATATCTATAGACAATGGTTACAGAAAGGGAGATAATAATTGTTTGAATTCTTTCCTCTAAGTTTCCCAGGCTTGGCCTGGGAGAAGTGATCTCTGTTCTTTCTTCAACTGAACTGAGAATATCCACAGGATTATGCCTAGCATATAAACTAGGGGGAAGAAGTAGGAAGGAAGGATGTTTGAAGTGATGGTGTTTGTCTCCCTAAGCAGCTGTTACACACAATGGGGCCCTGCTCTCCTGGGGATGGCTGAACACCTGCCTGCCCATGGGAAGGGGTGAGTTCAACCCACAGTTTTATTCTTCCACTTCTCTCCCCAGTCCCACCAGGGGGGAGTGAGCAAGCAGTTATGTGGTGCTTAGTGGCCAGCTGGAGTCAAACCACAACAACCTGCACTTGGACAGGTGAAGTAATTTGGTGAGACATTTTGGTGCCACAGCAGGTGTAAGGTGGAATTCACTGTGCTAGCATTCCTTATCTGCAGTAGATAAAACAATAAAATATCACTCATACTAAAAGGAAGACCAAAACTGTGATCTGCATTAAGGTGGTTGGGAAACTAGCTGAGTCAAAAGCAGCATAATTAAACCAACTCAGGATTAGAGGGATGGCTAAAAGAAGGCTATATTAGGGGAAAGGGTCGCTGTCACTGTGTGCAGTCTTTTTGCTGTAGACAAGACTGGGCCTGGGTGTTATTCATATAGGAAAGTTTGACTATAGCATGCTGAATAATAAGTGTTCAGCTGGATTTGGAGCAATCAGAGTGAATATTTTTCTTGATATAAGATGTTTTTCCCCATACAAAATCCCAATTTTCTCTTGGGTGTGCATATGCCCAGTCTTTAATGGTGCTTAAATTAGATTTTATTTATGCTTTAATCAGTACATTAGAGAATTGTCTGAAATCCACTCAGAATGAATTTTGATGGAATTTATTTTTCCAATTTTTTTGTACTATACCAAGAGCACCAGAATTTATGAGAATTAAGGGGTATTTTTTTTTTAATCTGACACTTTAATCATTGGATCTGGCACTTGTCCTACTGCATTTTTGCAGATAATAAAAATGGGAGGAGTTAATGTGTTTAGTAAAAGAATGCATAATCATTTTAGAGGCTTACCATCAAGGAAGTGAAGATTAGAAATGCATGGGTTTTCCATGCACCTTCATCACTGCATGTGCTTTCCAAGATGCAGGAAAGCAGAAGAAGACTTTTCTAGAGAGAAAAAAATTGGCAGTAATCTCCAGGGGGATAGTAAGTGAAGAGAGAATGTGTATGCATTTTGTGCCAGTAACACTAAAAAGAGGTTTGCTTGCACTTGAATACTGCTGGAAAATGGCCACTAATCCTAAAGTACTTCACTGATTTTTATACAACAGCTGAGTGTGGACAATGGCTCTCTAGCCACCTGAGCAGCTTTCTGCTTTTTACTGTGTCCAGCATGACCAAAAGGGCACACAGCAAAATGAAATGAAATAATGTAGCTGGGTTGATGCTTAAACAAACACAGTCTAAGGAATGGAAACAGCCACTGGTTTTACAGTGTGAATTAACTGATGGGATTTTACACTTCACAAGTGTGTAAAAGAGTTGTTTTAAAGTGAAGATTGGGAAGGGGAGGAACTGGCAAGTCTCCCAATAGCAGTTTTTCCATACTTTTTATGCTACCCACAGGCAGCTGTGCTAGACAATAGATACTTCAGCAAGTGAGGGATTGAATTCATGGTATTCAAGAGAAGAAGGGAAGGGAAGAAGATAGGGGAATGCCATAAGACCTGTGGGGACTTCTGTACTTCTGCACAGTAGTGGCAGAGCCAGGTAAAGGAGTTGAGATGTCATCTCAGGATCTAATGAGTAATGGTTCATTTACCCTTCAAGATCCTGTGGAGAAAATTATAGCAGATAACACCAGTAAGGTTTCAACTACAAACTGCATGCATTCAGAGGGCACCCTGGATTCTACTGTCTCCTAGTGCTTGGTGTTTGACTCTGAAATTGCTGTAAAAGAAGGCTTTAAAAAAAATCAATTGCTAATATTGAATTTTATTAAAGTAAAATTTGTGATAATATATTAAAAAAATCTGCTTTTCTATCAATATACAGTAGCTATCTGAGGACATAATCTGAACACCATACCTTAATAAATACTTTTTAAATCATTCCTACAGTAATACAGAGCCATAAAATCTTCCACATATCAGGCTTATGCTGTATACCATAGAGGAAGTAATAAAACACAGATGCAAAATGACACACTACAATAAATGAAGTTTGAAGTCTTAAAATAGACGATTTATAGGAACTTTTAGTAAGCTTTCCAAATAATGAAGAATAAGCATCTTTCAGTGATTATATTTTCAGACAAGGCAGCTTTTTAGGCATCTCAGAGTTGCAGCTGCCAAAGAAAAATAAAATCAAATTATTAATGAAAACATGTGCTTTTCCTGTCCAAATTAAAAAAAAAAAAAAAAAAAACAAAAAAAAAAAAAAAAAAAACACCTCAAACCAAAAACCTGTTCTAATCAAAAACATTCCCTATTCATAAGGGGAGGGAAAATCTTCATTTTGTATGAGTGCAAAATGAAAAATGTCTTGAAAAATAATCCTCACATGCTGAGACATGACAGGCTCTGGAATGATGTTTGATGACTAAATGACATCCTGTGGAATCTTGCCAGGTTTTTTGCAAAAATCAGCATTTTTCTCAAATAATAATGAGATGTAACTGTCAGGTAAGACAAGCTCAATGTGTCATCAGAGAAAATGACAATTGCAGTTATGTATGTTAGGTGGTCTTTGCTTGGAAGTCTTTTCACTTATCAGCAAGGAGAGTGGAGCACTAAAAGCACTGCAAAACTGAGTTTCTTACCAGCTTTAGAAAGATTTTCGACCCTTTGTATTGTCATGTAATTAGAGGCTTTTCTCTTTGCAGAAATTGGGTGTGCCATGTAAAGTATGACCCAGTAATGAATGAACTGCCAGACAAATTGACACGAAAGGTGATCCTCTTGCACTAATTTTTCTGAGCTATTGAATTCAATTTTAATTCCTATTCAGGTTGCTTAAAAGCAGAAGCTGAAAGCCACTTCCCACTGCTAACCACTTCACTTGATTTTGGATACATGAAGGTAAAATCTGTAAACATGATTGAAAGTTATTTTCCCAAGTACTTTATAAATAAATACTTGCTTTAGAAAGCGAGCCAGGAAAAAACAGCTGGGTCGTATTCAGTTTTCACTCACAGGTGCAAAATCTTCCTAATCTCTCTTTTTATCATCAAAGAACTTATCTCTAGTGCATACTTTTTTTGTGTCTCGTTTTTTTTCTATCCCAGGTAATTCAAGGACTGCATGATAGTTTTTCAGTCTAATAAGTCTTACCAGTTGAAAGCTTTTGAGATATTATTTCATTCCAGGTGGAATCTCCTCTCCAAGTATACAGTGGAGATAAGTGTGCTTCTATGTTTCATACAGAAATTTTTTTTTTCTTCATAAAAAAAGCTCTTCTTGTCCTCTTGTAACTGCTGCTTTCTACATGCTCCCATTTATTTTTTGGTAAGAAGAAATTGAAGCAGAAGACCTGCTTTTAATGCAGTGTCACCAGTGTTGCGTGGTGCAGACTTCTTTGATGACATGGTAGTTATGCTTGAAAAGTCACTCTTTGCTTCCCTACCTGCTCATTTGAATCCCATTTTCTCTTCATTTCTAGCATATAAAAGTCTGCTGTCCTACTGCTGTCCTTTCTACTCTTTTATAAAAATTTTGTTCAGAGGTCTTTCATATCTTCATCCATATCTATATTTTATGGTTTAATTTGCTTTACTCATATTTCTAATGAATCCTATGCTTTTGCAGATTTCTGCATTCTGACCTGCTTATCTCACCATGAATTTTATTAGTACTTCTGCAAGTGGTTAATCAGACTAGAGTAACTCAGACTAGATCCAGAAACCCAGATTTTTATCTATATCTAGAATTAATCTGCAGCATTTTATCAGAAGCATCTTAAGAGGGTGCTGAAAGATTATTTAATATTGCTTAAAAAGCATGTCTCTGCCCCTCTGGTCTCCTTCACATTCTCATGTAAAATAGAAACATTCTGGGTTTTATTTGATCTGGTATTTAATAATGTTGTGAATATCTTCAGATTCAGACTCACAGTCACTTCATCAGGGGAAATAAATACAATCCTTCAGTGTTTCCATTAGGTTTAAATTTGAAATTTGAGGCAACAATTCTATGCCAAACGCTGCCTCTTTGTCAGAAATATGAAAGGGCCTGATTCAAGTCCCTGCTTTACCTGCTGCATGGCAGGTTTGAAACTGGAGTTTCCTATTGTCCCACCCTTTTTTTTATTTCAGAAGTGACCTGGGAAGCCAGGACCCTGTGGGAGGTAGCTGCAGCACAGGTGGCAATGCTGCTCCTGGTAGCCAGAGCAGGCATGATTTATCTTCAGTAAGCACATGTGAAACTGCAGCTTTATCTGACCTGAAGTAGGATACCTTAAAGAGACCAGGTGATATTTCTATATCTTATCCAGCCTGTGGTGTGTGTGTTAAACAACATAAACCACTTTATCAAGTTTATGGGTTCATCTTTATTAATTTTTTACCTCAGATCAGAAATGAGCTTTTAAAGCTAATATTCTGATCATCCTGATTTTCCAGCCTGGTATTGAATGGTGATCCTATAGTACACAAGGTGAGTTTTTGTTTGTGTGACAGTGAAAGATTTTTAAAATGCTATAGCAGCACCCACAAGATGACCTAATACTTAATGATTGTTAATTCTGCTGAAATCAGGCTAGAGCTATGTCAAAACAAAACATGCTGAAATACTTACAATGCAGATATCAGGTCCCTGGCCTGAGGTACTTTTTTTTCTAGATAAGATTTTTTAGATTCATTCCCTGCCATTTTCTAATGTCCATATTACTACCTTATTGCCATACAGGCTCCTGATGTAGTCATTCAAGCCTGTTTTTTCCTAGGTTGGCTTACACAGAAGTAAATTTTACCCACTGACATTGCAGAAACCTTACAGAAATCTCATCTACACGAAAACAACATTTTTCTATACTTCATACTGTTAGCAAAGAGGTTAAAATCAATAATATGTAAAGGCCACCTTCCCTTTTAATATAAGTTTTATTAGTCATTACATGAAGCTTTGAGGTTATTGAGGTTTGTGGTTCTGGTTTCTAGTGATTATATTCAGTTACTGTTTGATCTGCAAGACACTTATTTCCGTTTTTTTTCCTTTCTCCTCTCCTGCTCCTGATATTTTACACCAAAGTTGTTTTCCACCCTTGCTATGAATAAGCCAGGATGGAATCACCCTCTCAGAACAGCTTAAGTAAAGTGCATTGTAGGGTGGGAGTAGAAATGTAACTGCTAATAAATTATCCATAAGTATTTCAGCTTCTCTCAAGGTACCTTCCCATGTGAAAATAAATATTGATTTTTTTTAATTATTCATTTTTCAAAGGATCTTGTTTTCATCTCTGTGAGAAGTCAGATGCTTCAAATTAAACCAGTTTATAACATGCTTCAAATTTACCAGAAGGGATTAGCATAGCTTTTATAGCTCAATTTTTGTTAATAGTATTTCCAGTCAAGGTTTCTGTCATTTCAGTAATAACTGACTTTTTAAATTGTCATAAATCTCATAAGGTTTTTATAGATACATACTTAACATAGAGGAAGGTCAAAAAACTTTTTCCCAAATGAACTGGCAGGTGAAGTGTTTGAGGTGCAGCCTCAAATTCTGCTCATGAGGAAACAAACAAACAAAAAAAAACCAACAGATGAAAAGAAAAACCACCCTCAAATCATTGTTGCAATACATTAAAAGCTCTAATAAAAGGTAAAGAATTTCTGAAACAGAATCAGCAAAACACTGCATTCTAATCTCCACTCTGAATATGGCCTCCATTTGCTTACATGACCTTACAATACATAAGACAATAAATGCATTGAAAGAACAAATTACATTCTATTTTTCATGTTTCCTCTTATGCAGAAAAGGAAGGAAAAAACTAACTGTATCTCTACAACTCTGAAGCAAGTAGTCCATAAGTATAGCTGTGTAGTACCTGTGTTTTGAATGGTTTTAGCTTCTGGAAGTTTTAGATTTATATTCCAGAAAATTCTCTCTGTGCAGTCATGAACAGTGTGATCTCAGAGGGTTTTTTTACAGGCATAAGACTGTCTTGTCTGTGGATTATCCTCTTTTGGGGTGGGTTTTTTGTTGTCTAGCTGCCCTAATATCTTCCTGCCATTATGTGCTACTATTGTGAATTTCCTGAACAAGTTATGATTTGTCAGAGGGGTCTTAAGCAACAATGTGGACAGGATATCTATAAGTGTGTCCACTTTAGTGTTTAATATTAGATAAGGAGTCTCTTTACAATTGTACTTCAGTTCACCCCCAAGTGTTTTCAGAATGCTCTAACTCAATTCTTTCCTGATGGCCCTGAATTGGTATGACCTCTAATGGGCATTGGCTCACAGGAGCAAAAAGGAGTTAGTCAGCTATGATTCTTTCAAATGTGTGTATATATATATATTTCATATATATATACAAATTTGAAAGAATATGTATATATTAATATATATGTTATTAAAGAATATATATATATATTTTTTATATATATATAAATACATATATTTCATAGATATATATGAAACATGGACTGCTGGTCTTCTGCAGTGAATGATTCCCTCTACAAATTTCACTGCCATTGTTCCATGCTACTTGCTAAATTAGACATAGTCTGTTCATCCTGTTTCTATTGATGTATTTTCTACTGCTTTAGTGATGGCAGGAATGTGTCTTCCCTATCTCATATGACTCAGAGAGGATCTGAAAGGGGACACAGAGCTTTTAAAGAAAAACAAGAATTTTTAGATCCAGTGATCTCAGCTGGATTGAGCTTCAGAAGTATCAAGGACAACCTAAGGCAGATAAAAATAGAGTGGATATTTGATTTGATGCAGCTATTTTAAATCCAATATCTGATAAGAATGTTATGTTTGAACTGATTTCTTTGCTTCTTAGTAAATGCACATTTCAATGATTTCAACAGAGATTACATGACAAGGTCAGAGATCAGCCTTCATCCAAAAACCACTTCTGCTGTGAATCTGGCACATTCAGTTCAAGATTTCTACCCCAGTAAACAAGCACGTTCTAGAATTTTTTTCAACCTGCCAGTTTTACAAATTAGAATTTTAAACTAATGCATAGTTGTCAAGCATGTCAAGGTGGAAGAAATTCACTAGGGAAGAACAAAAGTATAATTTATTGACTGCAGTATTTTCCAAATTATTTAAATGTTATTCCTTTCCTGTCTCCTTTCTCTGAACTTACTATACTATACCCTACTGAGGACTAAAAATACAAAGTTGTGACAAACACCTCCATACAAATGAGTAAAATTGGTTTATTATTCAGAAAAATGAAGGGCAATAGAAGGTCTTGCTATTCCCAGAAATAAACCCACATGTGTTTTGATGTGGTTTCCCCTGCCTGTGATTATGACAAAGAAAGCACGAAACCCATTAGGCTTGAAACTGGTTCCAGTCTAAGTCCTGTGTAAGAACTGGCAAAATGACAAAATGCAAGTGATAGTTCTTCCTAAGCTGGCAACTTCTGCCTGCTGTCCTCCTGCCCATTCAGAGATCCACCTTTCTCTCATTTTTTGCCTGTGGAAGCTGACTTACTGGAGCACTCCCAACAAATACCAGAAGTAATAGTAATAGAACCAGAAGTTCACAGTTTTCAGTTCCTTGACTCTAAACCCACTGGTCTTCCAGTGTTTCCCAAGCTTTTTTCCACCTCACTTGCTGTCCTCAGTAACTTGGACCTGGCATCTGTTATCTGTTTATTTCTTCATTTTCAACTCTACTTGGGAGGTTTTTGTTTCATGGCTGAGAACATTTTTCTACATTTCTCATCTTCTTGGTCTGGTGCCCAAATGCCCTATATTTCCTGAAATTCTTTCAACCTTTTTCTCCAGTTTTGGGCTAACTGTTTCAAGGACTTTTTACACAAACTTTAGGTTTGTTACCCTATTAATTAAAAATATCAGAAGATCAAATACTTGTTTGATCAAGGAGCTTGCTAGCATCACCATATATTCAGAAGAAGATGGAAGCAGTGAAAGGTAGAGAATCCACACAGGATTAAATAAATATTTACCCATTCCATATCTTATATCTTTATAGTGGTATATTCTTGTGAAAATATTATTTGAAAAATATTTCTACTCAAAACTTTCCCTTTAATAGCTTTTGCCAATTTTAAAGAATTCTTGAAAGATGCATTATCCATTTGAGTCTTGTTTAGTTTATCTTTTAGCCATTACAGACCTGTTCGTGTTATGTTCAAGAAATAAGCTTGGTTTAGAAATGAGAGACAGGCTAATATTAAGGGAGAAAAAATAAACCTCTGATTTTTTTTTCTTTGCCTGAAAATTCTGCAGATCTGGAGACAATGACAGAAAGCAATTGCAAATGCTTTTTTTTTATCACCATATTTTTATTTCTGAGAAGAAAGTAGACTATTACAGCCTCATAAGACACACATTTAGATGAGACTTTAGAGCTAAAGCAAACAGTATGCTGACTGTTGGTGAAGCAAACTTTGAAGAAAACTGGATGACCACTATGTTTGCTATATGTTCTGCCAACTGTGTTGCAAATTAATGTACTGAAGACTGCTGGGCAGAATGATTTGCAGATTTTCAGTGTGAGCGTGAACTGCCGGCATAAATATAGGTTTATAGATCAGACACTTGGCAGTTCTGAGAACATGGAGAGTGATAGCAGCTTCCCACAGAAAGAAAGGGTTTTTTGTGTGACCTTCCAGACATCTTCCATGTGGATTAGCACAGACAGTCTCTGGATTGATGATACCAGTCACAAATTCAGTAAGAAATGCATGTGTGTTTATTAGTGGAGGGTAAAGGACATCGTTGCATCCTCACGGCAGGTTATTCCCTCCTTCTAAAAAAAAATGTTGATTTCTGTGTTCCAGCTCCAATTCTCAAAACTGCTCTGAGAAAACCAGACTTGACTAGAGCAATAGCCATTGGAGCCTGTGTAAACCAGCTGAGAAGCTGTGATGTTGATCATGAAACAAAATTTTTTGAATTTTGGCCTAATTCTTCAGGGCATTTAGGACTCTCAGTTTTTCTAATAAGATCTGAGGACACTCAGCATTTTTTTTGCAAAGAACTCAACACCTTGTAGAAATCATTTCTGGATGGATTCCAATTAGATAGATCTGTCAGGACAGATAATTGCATTGAACAGATAATAAAGAAGTATTTGATGTTTTGGTTACAACAAAACAGATGCTGTTTTGTCTGGTCACTAACAACCAGAAACTGTGAGCTGAACAAAGCTTTAACTGCTTAAAGAGTATGTAAATACTTGAATGAATTTTTTAAATTGTCTTCCAATTCTTTTTAAGATACCACAGATTGTGGGGTTTTGGTGGTTTTTTTGACAAGTATTAATACAGACTGGAAATGCTCAACCATGATGCCATACTTCAAATTGCCATCTATTGTGTGTGAGTGTGATTAAAAAAGCAGAAAAATGTGTCATCTGCTTAAAAAAAAAAAAAAAAAAAGAGTAACTTTGAAAATTGTTTGTTTTGCTTTAGAAACTATTTGCATCTATTTTATGTTTATTTTAGTAATAAAATAAAAAATATCTAGTGATAAGCATTGTATATATTTAAACAGCAGATTTTGTCCCAGATTTTTGTCTACATATAATGGCTTCCAATTCCTACCCCACCCTTGGCCTGATCTTCAATACTTATTTTCTAGTGAAATTACAGAAGTGCCAGTATTGATTTGGTTTTTGTGCTGATGGATATGTCAGATAATATTTTCTCTTCATAAGTCAATACTCAATTTTTTAAAACTCTGATAATGGAAAACTAAGTAATTTTTAGTATCATTTTTGCAGTTCTGATTACTGGTGCTAAGCATAACATACTGTTTGACTGTGTAAGGTGCTGTAAGATAGGAGATGATGCCATTTAGAATACTTACTTCTTGCTTTTTGTTTTGTGTTATTACATGCTGTAGTATGCAGTTACAGCACTAAGAGCAAATGCTGTGTAAATGCACTCTTTTAGGTGCTTTTCTTCAAGTTGGATGCAGATAGAGAGCACTGAAGACATTGGAACCATCAGGTGGCCCTGGAATTTGCTGAAGAGGAGAGTGCTTTGATTCTGTTTCATATTTATTAATAGACCTGAGAACTGCAGTAGCTTGTCATGAATTTCTGCAGTGTGTGACATGAACACTGAAACACAAACATGAGAAAGGGCAAAATACATGAACAGCTGGTTGAACTTTACCTTGGTACTGAGAAGATAGTTCTTTGCTCTTCAATATGGTGGTTAAAAACCCTTAGAATTGAAGAAGAATGGCTTAAGATTGGGAATGAGTAACTGATGTTAGGTGGAGACAGCAAATGAAAGCTTTGTGCTTTGGAACCAATTGAATGACATAGCTAACTGCCACTTAATGTCTGATGTTTGAAGCCATGTGTGGAGAAATACAGGAGAGAGCTTTATACAAAGAAATAACTTTTTGCTGAAAATATAATATTAACATTGTTTTGACAGTGCTTACAAAACAGTGTAGTAGTGTAACAGTAAGCCTTGATGCATGGTAATTCCTTCCACAGCACTGACTGCTGTTGATCACCTCAAAGAGTACTCTGCAAATTTCTTGGGTTCTCTGGGTGTTCTTCTGTGGAAATTTAAGCTCCAACCAGAGCCTCAGGTTTGAACTTTTTGCCTTTGTAACCAAGATGAAATCTGCCTGGTGCTGGAGCAGAAACTGTGCCAGCAACATCACACAATGCAAGGCCTGCAAGCAGAGCTGAACTGGGACAGCTCCAGTGGTTCTAATTGTTCTTACCTTTTCAGGCTGCCCTTACTGTTGTTTTTCTCACTTTTCTTGTGGAGGAACATGTTTAAAAGTTCTCAGCTTCAGTAAGAGCAATCTGCCACTTAAAAAAAATTGTCAGGTGCATATGTGAGAACTAATAACATGCACTGTAGCATAGTGAAGTTGAATTTAGTTCAAGCAGATGTATTTAGTGAGAGTAATCTTCTCACAGGGTTGCTAGTATATAAAGGAATTTCCCAAGTCTTATTTCCTAATTCCTAAGAATTAAGTGATGTTTATACAGGAAACCTTACCAAATCAAAAGCTGACACGGTTTTGTACTTGCATGTGCATGGATGGGAGAGAAGAGGAAACTGAAAAGTAACTTGATATTATAGTTATTTTGAGCAGTAGAATAATTCTGTCACCTGTTATAATTTCTTTATTAACATTGACCCATAAAATAAAGTTCTGCTGTCATGAGCATTGTGAGACACAGTCTTGGTCACTCACTAATGACAAAATGTTTAAACTGGGATCAAAAGAGATTCCATATACTCATACATGTGTATATACAATAATTAGTGGGAAGATGACTTAAAAAATTTGAGTTTAGAGATGATTTTGAGAAGGTCATAAGAAGGACAAACACAATAGTAGAATGTCAATCCACCAAACATTTTAATTGTTTCTGCACTAATTTGAGAAGGGAAATAAACAGGAAGAGCTGAAATCTTAATTAATGATCACAACAGTGTCTCAATTGTCATATGAGACACTCAGTGGGATAATTCACATGATTGGAATATTAGTGGATATAATTTGCTCCAAAAACATCTGCAAGGCAGGGAAAAGAAGAGAATATATTGCTTTGCATGGCAAATAGGTCCATCAAGAGATGATACACATGTTCTGGGTAAGGATAAAATGCTCAAATCAGAAGTGAATCACCGGATAAGGCTTGTCTCTTGGGAGGGGAAAAGACCTATTATTAAGGAAAAAAAAAGAAAAGACAAAGCTTTCCATAGTACAGATGATGGTAGTAAAAATATGTTTTAGAAAATAGACTAAATTCACATAATTTGCAGCACATTTTTATGTATAAAATGGGGAGGAAGAAAAGGAAAACTCATTTGAATTGTATATGTAACTCTAAATATTATAAAGAAAAGGGCAGAAAATATTAAAGTGCCAAAAATCCTGAGAATTACTGTGAAAAGAGGCAGTCTACAGCTCCCCATGACTAAGAAGTTGAGTTGTTAAGCAATACCAATAGTAATAAAAAAGTATCAGGCCTTGTAGGTACAACATTTGGAGAATAAAATATTTATGGCCTGTATCTAAACTCCTTCAAATTAACATTCAGAATTCAAAGTAAACTTCTTGTACTCCTTCCTGAGCATCAAGTTTTTTTTTTTATTTAATCAGGTTCATTTTTCAGTTTTCTTGCCTTGAAACTTTTCCTTGGGGAAGGGGTATAGATCTGGGAAGCATGTGTTAGCTTCTTTGTACAAGGGCATGTGGAGGTACCTGTGTTTACTAATACTGTGTTTGCTGGAGGCTCTAAAAGCTCACAGGGGCTCAAGGGAAGGCTGGACAAATCTTTGGAGGAGAAAAACACTAATGGTGGTTGCATACTTTAGAAGATAGCTCTCGCTCAGGAGATCCTTGTACTGTTTGGAGCCTGGAAGGTAATCAAAAAGCACTGCCAGATATTCTTTCCACTTCTGTCATGGAGACTGACAGACACTGCTGAAAATACTGCCCTGGCCTGGAGGGCTCCTTGGTGCCACCTTCCATTCCTGTGAGCCCAGAGCCCCAGCTGGTTGTTGGGCAAGTGGAGCCAGCAGCTCTGCTGCTCCCTGGCAGATGCAGTGCATCAGGATGGTCACAGAGCTGGGGAGCTCTGTTTGACTTCCATAGCAAGGCAAAAGAAATTGAATGATCTAAAGGAAATACAATAGAGCCCTGCCAGCAAAGAGCAGTGTAAGTTCTTTGCTTTGTCTGCTTGTATGAAACTCAACAGGTCTCCTTTTCTTAAAAGAGTATAAAAATGTCTCATGTATACTCTACTTGAAGGAGGTAATGATTTAGTCTTAATTCCATCAAAAATGGACTTTTTATTCCCATTCAGCATTTTCAGTTCATAAATTCAGGTTTTAAATAAATAGGTAGATAATGGCAATTTTAGGCTAAGCAAGCATATTTGTGGCTAAATTAGTATTGAATTAAGTTCTTTAAGTTTTAGTTGTAGCTTTTTATTTCTTCCTCAGCCTACTGAGATTACTGTTTGTACAGCAGTTTGTTAACAATTGGACTGGGAACATTTTGAAAATATTAGATATTGTGGAGGAGATATCAACTTAACAACATTAACTTATGTCCATAAATTTGGATTTAATGAGTTCTTGCCCTTCAGATTTTATCTTATGGTGCTGCTATTCTTAGTTTATCTTTTGTTATATTATTTAATTTTATGCGTAATTTCTAAATGTGTGACACTCTAAGAAATCAACTTCAGATCCATGTTACAAATTGAAGAATGGGTCTTGTATATTCATTAGATTATTGTCACCCCTTTTCCTGTTGTATTCTGCTACTTCAGCCCATCAAAGCTCCAGTTGCCTGAACAAACACTGACTTTCATATCACTGATAATCCATCAGGGATACAGAATGAAAGGGAATAAAGGGCACCATTTTTACCACAACAAATTACAAAAACCGGTTTTAATACCACCATTCAAATCTCAGCTCTATTTTGTGTGTGTGTGTGGTCCCATGCATAATGTAAGACTAATATGCTGTGTGGTGTTCCTATGAATCTAGTGACAGAACAAACAGGAATGGTAAGCTGTGTCCTTTAAGCTTTTTTGTAATACTATTTTGTGATATTATTTTTGTAATATTACTTCTAGCATAGAAGTAAATCCTCAAATGCATAGAACATTCCAGTTTTCCCTCTTCCTCATTTGTGCAAGAATTTGGGTTTTGATGAGTTGCTGAGATAGCTGCACAGACTCTTTGTGTCTCTCCTGCTCAGTCTTACAGTCTCTCAGTCTCTCCTCGCTGGGGTGTAATCCTTCCAGTGGCCTAGAAGGATTCCAGATGATGTTCTGAGGTGTTGTGATGGAAGAGTGTCACTGCCTGTTTGTCAGGAAGGAAGCAAGGGAGAATTGGCCACTGGCAATTTCATATAGCAGCTTCTGTTTAAATGAAAACAGGCAGGCAAAGACAGTGCAAGGAACAGGGCATCAGATGAAAAGTGATGCAGAGAATCTTACAGCTCAGGTTTACAGTATGGTGCTAGAGATAACACTCATAAATTTGCAATAACTGTTTGATCCTCTTGTATGGAATTCATGCATTGTGTCTGATTGTTTTTTGCTTCTTTCTTCAATGCAGGTCCAGTGGTGGTGGTAGGATCAGACCAGCCCAGAGATCTCTCATCACAGCTTAGTGCCACCTCTGGATCAGAAGGTTATGTAGGCACACAAAGGCAAGGCACAGCAGCAAGGGTCAATGGGATGGCCTGAAGAAGTTCCTGAATGAAGCAAGGGCAGGTCTCTCCCTGCAAGACCCATAAGGTTCTTTCCTGAATAGCTCTTCCTTCAGAGCAGTGTGAATTTGGGTTAGTTCCTTATCAGAGCTGTCCTTGAGCACAGGCCACTGTGCTTCTGGGATAGAGTGTAAACTTCAGGCCAAGAAAGTGTAAACTTCAGGCAAGAGTGTAAACTTCAGGCCCTGAGAGTAAATAGAAATAGTGCAGGTATGCCAGACATGAATGAAAAGAAGACTGATACATATATATTTACAGACAAAATCAATTACCTAAAGACCTGTAATTGCAGGAAGAAAAGATAATTACCTTGTGAACCATTATGATTCAAAATAACTCAAACTTCTTTTTGAAGTAGTGTTAATCCATGCAAGACAACATATTGTAATCTATTATTTTATTCTCCTCTGTGAAATTAACTGGTGGGGGAAAAAAAGAGAGTGATCAGGATTTTAACTGTCCATTTTGAAAGTGTTTAAAACAATAAAATGTTTGTCAAGCAGAAACAAGTATATTTCCCCCTGAATGTGGAAATTTAAATTACACTCTTTGGTGTAGCATTGTACTACTTTACTTAAAGCAGTTGTTTTCATGCTGCAAGTTTGGTAGGTCTCACTTGGTTTTGTTTGATTTTCTGGGTCATATCTCACCACAGCTCTTTGTTTTGATAAATACTTTTGCAAAGAGTGCAGTGACACGCAACATACCATTTTCAATTTGAAATATTTGTCACAAAAAGGAGACTCTGAATACGTTAATGACCCATTTTGATGTTTAGAACCTTTCTTTTTCCTGCTGCGGGGTTTATTCTATATATTTCTCCTATGAAAGATGATGGAAAAAAATCCAATCTGTTTAGCCTTCACAAAGATAACCCTTTAACTCCTCAGAATTCAGGCCACTAGTTTTACACTCAGTATGAAATAGGGTATGGACAAGTCATTTTTTTTGAGATACCCTCACCTCTTACTGGCTATTTTAGGTTCACTTAATGACAATGCTAAGACAAAGCGTAGCTCGAGATTTCAGATATGTGCAGTGATGGTTACCATCTTAATTATCTATGGAAAGGACTTAAAGCCATGTACTTGCAGTACAAGCATTCATCTAGTAAATTTATAGGCACATGCAAAAATGTTCCAAGGATATATTAGGTGTACATTTTCAAAATAATTGCCAATATGTATTTTGAAATACAATTTTCATTTAGTATTAATAGACAGTGTGAGAGGAATTATGTATTTGCCTTTTAATATTTGTTTTAGTCCTCTGTGTCTCCCCATCACTCAACAGTCCTTCAGAGTATGTACTGCTTACGAGAATTTTCTTTCATCCTCCCTTTCCATCCTTTGCCATTTCACTTTCTCCAACCTACAGGTTTTGCAATATTCATTCTCATCTTTAATGTAATTAATTTATTTATCTCCTAATAAATAGTTTCTTTGAGTTTTCCATCTTCTTTTTCTCACTGTGTTACTTTATACTTCCAAACTCTCTGTTTTACAACTCTTTCTTCTTTGCTATTCTTTCATCATCTCTTCATTTCTCTCCACAAGGATGTGTTGGGAGGAGAGTAAGGGGAAGGGATTGCATGCTTGAAATTCTCTCCCTTTTGTTAAATCACCTCTTGAGGGTTCTTGTATTGTGGTTGCAAATAATTTGTGACATGATTAATTGTCTTAAATATCATATATGTTACTTAAAAAATCAGCACTTTTAAATGCTGTTGCTCACATGGATCAGTGGATCCATGGATCAGTTTTAAATGAAGTTATGATCAGTTTTAAATTAAGAGATGATGCTTTGCAGGTGGGCTGTATTTTGAATGTGTCCGATTCTTCTTAATTCAGTACACTTATTCCATCTTATTCTTCAAATAACATATTCAGAAAAATATATTTAATATAATTATAAAATAATTATTTTGTAGTAGATTTTTCACTAACTATTTTAATTAGTTTAAGGATATTTTTATATACAGCTCATGAGAACATTCCCTTATATGGCTAGCAGCTTTGCACTATAAGAAGTGAAATTATAGTTACAAATATAAATTCTGCGTGATCTTTTGGCACTTACTGATAAGCAGCAGCCAAGATGACAGATATTCATGCATAATTATTTCCCAAACCTGTAAAGTAAATTAAGAAAGATTACAAGGAATAAAAGCTACCTCTGTGTTACTGGAAGGGTGGGCTCTGCGATTCTCCATTAACATTAATTTCTTGTTAAAGCACTCCGAGGCTTTTCTCTTTTGTAACTTTGCCAAATGCTAAACATTAGGGTTGATGGCTTCCATGTCATGCACCTGTCCTAAAGTTTAACTATTTACAAAAATGTAACCCTATATGGGTCATCTTTGCAAGGCCAGGTTGCAAATATCTTATTTTGCAAAAGTAAGGAAAAAAAATCTGAGATGTCTTTATTATTTCATATTTGTTTGCAAAATATATTTTATTCTTATTAGATTATTTCCTATTGTTATATGCATCATAATTTTAGCATCTGTGGATTTGAAGTGAGAATTTCCAACTTGACCATGAAATGGTTTCTGTGAATAAAAGCCCTTTGGCTTGTGGAATCTACTCAAATGTGTCTAAGCCAAAAAAAAATTCTGTGTGCTTTGCCTAGAAGCTAAAAGCTTTGAGGTGTTCTATTACTGGCAGGGAGTGAGTGTCCTTAGTTCTCTTGCAGCTCCCACTGCAGACAAGACAATGCTCTGTTACCACTGAGGAGCTGGGCAGGAGTGCAGGTGGCAGGAGGACAGAAGTCTGTGCTTCCTCTGCTCATAGCTGAGGCAACAGAAAAATCAAATGCCTTGAATGACTTTTGGTCAGAGAAAAAGCAGTGGGTGGTGGCTTTGGAAGCCTGGAGCAACAAAAGCTGGGTCAGAAGGGGATAAATGTTGGAGAAAGAAAAATGGAATGGAGAATGGGAAATTGGAGGGGAAAAAAGAGAAAATGGGACAGAAGAGTGGAAATTAGTGAGTTTGATGGAGGGAGAAATGTCTGTTTGTGATTTGGATACTCGTTTAGCACTTTTAATGTATTATGAGGGTTTTCATTTTCAGTGTTCTTGTCTCTTCCAGACAGTCAGACAGATGTATACATGGATCTGAGGTTGGAATTTTTACCAAAATTGGATTTTGCTTCTCTGAGAACATAATAAAATTTCTGTAAAATCTCACTGACCCTGTAATCTATTAATTCCAGGAGCTCAGGGAGAAACTGCTCCAGGGATATACTCCATGAAATCAACATTTAGCTACAGAATGCATAAGCAACACTTTAATAATGCAAAATACAGACATGTACATAGAGCTTACTACTTTTGGAGTGTTTAAATGATGCATGATACTCTAAGTGTAACTTAGAAGTGTTGCTATATGATTTAAAGATGCATACAATATTTAGTGCCTTATTATTCTTTCACCATATATACATTTTCTGCTACCACATGTTTAGAAACACTCTTAAGAAATACTCTGTGTTGGAAATGAAAACTGACAGAAGCAGCTGTTCTTGCAAAGTGCCATGTTACATTTCACCCATGTCCATCTCACATGAGAACCTGTTGATGGTGGTGTGTGGGTGAATAGTTAATGGTGAGACTATGGTTAAAATGGATTTAATAGTCTAGCTGAGATGGGCACTTTGGAAAGGCAGTGAAAATTCATGAGTCCCCTGCTGTTCTCCTGAGTGGCTCAGGGTGCATCATGCTGACCAAACTGGCATGTCTGAGCTGTCACACAGTAGTCAGCCTATTTTTATTCTATAGGTACAAGTCTGTTTTGTCAGACAGCAAAATCTCTTATTCTGTTGTTTTCTCTCCCTCTAGTCTGATTCTAGTGAAAATTATGCCTTTATGGGTTTTTTTGAGGTATTTTTTCTTAGAGAATATTGCCTACTCAAAAGTTCAGATCAAGTCAGGAACTCCACCTTTTGCTGGTCCCGTGTTTATGCCTGAGTATAATTAGGATGGAGTTTGTGAGGCAGAAGAGAAATAAATACATGTGCTCACTTGAAACAGAATGCTCTGCCTTGCATTCAGCCTCCATTATGACTCTCAGAGGATCATAATATTTGTCCCAAATGTTTAATATGAACATGTATTTCCTTAATCAGCCAGAGTTGCCTGTGCTAAGGCAGGAGAGAAAGTAGCTGAAACCTGGGAACTAGCAGAGCAGAACACTGTGTGTGTTTTTAATTGAAGGGGAACTGAATGAAATCTTTCATGTGGATGAATATTGGTCAACATCTGAAATAATTTGAAGGCAGTCTTAAAATCCACTATGTGAATTCTTGCCTGTCTCCTTAGTAGATGTGAGGAAAGGTGAAGAGGGCTACAAAATCTCTGCTATTGAAATCATTGCAAATACTATTTGTTATGGTGGTTTCATCTATAGAATGATTCAAAAAACATGGAAAATACCTCCCTCTTCACAGAAAGCTTTTAACAGTTGGTAACCTTTTGAGCCTAAGGCAACATGATCTGGTGACAGAATACCTCATTTTCATGTCAGCTGCCTTTCAAATAGCTACTTCAATTGACCTGAGACCTCCTAAAAACTGCCTTACTCCATCCTGTAATTGACTAGCCTTGAGTTTTTCCAGAGATCTTGTTTTCAAATCTACTGTTGCTTTCCTCTACTTGACAACAAATGTTAATTGGACAGAACAAAAAATAATGAAAATAAAACAATTAAAATCTTCAGTGACACTTCCAGGAGTATTTCTTGTAGAAATCTGCAAATGAATCATGAATTAGTAAGATTGACTAAATGGCACAACATAGCTACCACCCAGGCTCAAAACAGCAAAGTAACCACTTATAAGAGACATCTAGGCTTGTGTTTATCTCATCAGTTCCTTTAGTCTCAAAAGAAATCTAGTTTCTGATGGGTGCATAAGGTTGTCTAAGCACATATAAATAAAAAAAAATCGAAATATAAAATTACATGATGCAAGAAGCAGTAATTCTGGTCAGCCAAGCAACACACTGGCAGCTGTGCATATATCTTTTCATATTGGCTGTGCTCATATACTGTTCAAGTTCTCAGACTGACGTGGAAGATACAATCCTGGGCTAGAGGATTAATTCTCATAGACTTTTGATGTCACAGGCATTAGCCTAGTGAGATGTTACACAGTCTGTATTGCTGGGCTGACCTCTTCATTGAGGAACAGCACTAGAACTAGAAAAATCCCAAAAGCTCTTTATGGACACAAGTTTAGATACCTGCTTCCATAAAAATAAAACACTTACCAAAGAAGGGCTCTTCAGAGGTTTCTTTCATACTATTGTCACCCCCATATCCTTGAACTGAAGACAGTTTTTTCAACTTTAAATCCATATCAGTTACGGCTGTCATACAAATTAATATATGGAAACACAAATCATGCCTCTTGAAATGTTGGCAATGCTATTGCCAGTGTGGGTGGCATTGTGTCAGGGTCTTGAACATGCTACTAAATCTTAACCATCTTGACCAGCCTCAGCTGAGGCATCCACCTATACATCCTGTAGGGGGTTCATTTATTCCTGGGCATGGCAATCTTTTCTGAACTGTTTTAGATGTGGCTCAGCGTGCCGACTGATTTTCCTGAATGAACCATGCACTACCTTGGAGGTTGCTTTGTCTTCAGTCCTGTTTTTGATTGCCTTATGCTATTTGTGGCTGAGCTCCCTGAATAGATACTCCATGTCAGCCTGTTTGGATACAGTGGGACTGTGACCTTGTTGATGAGGGCTCTGTCTTTTCTGTGGCAGTTCTTGGTTTCTGGCTTATTGTTGCTGTAGGAGCACGCACATTCCTGCTTCTCCTTGATGCACAGATCAATGTGTCAATTCTCCAGGTGTTTCTGCATCTTTAGGCACAGGTGGATATTCAGAAGATGGAATATGAGGAGGTCATGAAGGGCACTAAACCCTACCCCTGTAATTACCTAAAAGTTTATATTTGTCAGACAGTCCAGCTATCTTGTGTTAGCAAGTATATGAGATCTCTATCTCCTTTAAAGCTTTGCTGATGTAGCTGCTTTAAAAATATATATAATTTGAAAAAATGAACTGCATTTTTTTCTGTTCTTATAGTACACAGAAAGTATGCAGCCATATTGAAAATAGTAAGAATGATTTAAAGAAAGAGATGGAGAATGTCAGCATCTTTGGAAAGCTGTTAGAAAGTTGAGCATCTTTGTTCAATCTTTTTGACTCTTTCATTTCATCCTCACCAAAAGAGAATTACACTGATATAAAGGACAAACCACCCCAGATTATTGCTGCTATGGATTGCTGAAGTTTATTGCTTACCATAACCACTAGATATGTTACAGCAAAACTTACTGGCTTTGCTATGTTGTATTCCCAAAAAAACCCTAAAAATCTCTGAATCAAGCTCTCGTGTTTTATCTGTATTGAAAATAAATCATAAGAAACTATCCCCAAAAAAAAATCCCATGCTACATAGGAAAGAGATTCATATATATTTCTTAGTCTTTCCTTTTCCCTTAAAGGAAAACATTTGTCAAGTCAGGAAGATTTGGTGCTATACTTTGACAAAAAGAAAAAGGACTGTGCTGCATACAATGGGAGGAATGCATTTCTGGCTGATTAAAAGCCTAAAATTTCCTTTTCCTGGGAAGGGAGAAACACAGAGTTAAAAGTCAAAGACAGCAAAAATTATTGTCATTGTCAGCAATTTCTTTTTCTGATTGGTTTAACATTGGCAACTTATTTAAGGTATCAGCTGTATAAAAGTGGTCTTAAGACATAAGTCAAGTGTTCAGTAGAAAATCTAAAGTGGAGATCCATCACATGCTTAATATTGGTTATATTTGATGCTTTGTCTTGTTCAATAATCACTGTTATGATTGCCTACATTAATTACTCTTATCACATTAATCCTTGCTAGATCATTAATAATATCCACAGATAAAAAATCATGAGACAAAATGCTGTTACTTGACTCAAACAAGAATTTATTAAAATAAATTTTTGTAATACAAAGACAAGGGAAAGAAAACACAATAAAAACTTTTTAGGGTAGACTTTTAACCCAAAGCAAAGGATGTCAGATGATTAATGCCATGGTAAAGCCATAGGAATGAATATTTGATCAAATACCTGAGAAAAGTGAATGATTATCACTACATATGACAGAAGATATTCTACACTCAGGAAAACAGGAAATGAAAGAGTGATAACAAGAGCAAAGTATTTCATATCATATCAATGAAATTCATTTAATGTAACCTGAAACTTTAAAAATAAATTCTGTAAAAGTAAAAAGATAAACTCTCTTTATTTTTGAGTTAATAAGTATATCAAAAAGGCTGTTTATATTTTCAAATGGCAAACTTCTTCAGGTTCTCAATGTTTATTGCACCTTTGTGTTTGTAATGTGTTTGTAATGCTGCTTGAACTCCTAGTACACCTAGAATACAGAGGGCACAGGGAAAACCTTTTGTCTTGTAGGTTATCTTAGATTTTGCCATATTTCAGGGCTTTTTCTGTAATAGAGGAAGAAATGCTTGAAAAAGAAGGACAATCTCTTTATCTTTTTTTTCCTCCACATCAATTTTTGTCTGCAATTCCACCAGTTATTTCACTTGCCATGTGAAGGATAGTGCCTTTGTGTGAAGGTCTCTATTGCTAGATGGAAAATCAAAGTGCTATTTCTTTTCAGGGGGAGATGACTGTATCTCAGACTAAAATTCAGAGGAAATAGATCTGCAAAGAAAAATGTAGGTGCAAGTTATAAGCTTCCTTGGGGAGCTCAGATTCTTTCCTACAATGTGTAAAATTATTCTTCAAGAATCTGTGAATCTTTAAGATAACTTCAGGTTTCTAAATGTCTTGCTAGAGCTGAGATTCAGGGATACATTCTGAGATGTAGATGTAGTTTCCTTACTCTTTAGCATTTTTTATTCCTGCCAATGATTCAAAATTTTTAGGGCTTTATTGCTATCAAGTTGTCTGTGCAATAGCAGTAATTGCATGGTTAAGGGAAGAAGAAAGAGTAGTTATTGCATAAGGCAACACCTTTTAATTGCTAATTTTTAATTGCATCCAAAATTCATCTCTGCTTACTGAAAGTCAGCTGCAGCGTTTTCTCCCAAACTGGCCTTTTTAAGCTGAATGGCAGTATTAAGTATTTTCTGAAATCATCAGGAAATATTTAAAATTCTATTTATATCTTATAAATAGAATTATATATATATATATATAAAATATATATTTGTATATTATAAATATATATTTATTTATATTCTGATTTTATATTATTTTATTTATGCCTTCCTGATTTCATACTACTAAGAATATTTCAGGAAGGTTGTGTTAGAGCTTCCTTTTTTGGAATGATACAAAAAAATATCTATCATGTTTCTTCCAAGGGCATACAGGATGGGAAACTTCTTATAATGAAATATTGGTTAATGATAAGGTACTTAAATTTCCTAGGCAAAGCAAACCAAGTTATCCCAAGAGTATTGACTCTTAGAAACTGGGAAATCAAAATAACTAAAAAAATTAAATAGTTCTTAGTCTACTACAGCTAGATTCATCTATTTATTTATAATTAGAATGAATGTTCTACTGTTCTACTACATTTACTTGAGCTTAAATCAGTAAAGCTTTCTTTGTGTGGAGGAGTGCATTTAGACTACAAACTACGATTTAGTCATCTTTTATAGTAACAGTCAGTCTAAAAAATAAAAAAATTGCAGAGGAGAGTAAATTTTAATGAAATCTCAAGGTAAAATAGTGAAATTCCAGTATTCAGAATAGTTTATAAAATTATTCAGTAGGCCGTGTCACTGTGAGAACAGGAATTCAGTTAGGAATTACCCTTAACTACCTAAAAATGATAACATTACATTTAATTAATGTGATGTGGTCAAACCTGTGTTGAAAATACTTCCGCTGACGCAGACTTGACGCGCGCGAGTCTCCCTGTGGCGGCAAAACCACGTGGAGGCATTGATAACAAATCCTGAGCTCTGGGCTGCTATGGCAACAATGGTAGCATACAGGAGTCAGCTCATTTTAGACTAGCTTGGGTATGTCTACGAAGACTGCAGTTATGCTATTGCCTCCAGTGAAAACACAACCTTGGTTCACTTGAGCATTTTAAAATAGGAAGTAAATCCTGAACACCTAGAAGTGATATTTAGATGTATATTATCTGTTACTGGATGTTTGGGCAACTTCAGACTTCTTTTTTCCCTTTTTGCTGTATATTCTAAGATATATTGCAGTAATCAAATGCGAGGCATAAAAAAAAAAAAAAGACCTTCATGACCAGAATACATACCTGAGGCAAAACCAATCTGCTTGAGATTTCTTTCCATATTTAGTAGATTGAAAATCCAATAATCTCTTTGACAAGAATGTTAATGTCCATGCTCGTCCCCTGGGAATCGATGAAATTTTCCAAGTAGGTATAATATTCATAGGCAATAGTTATGACATGAAGATGGGAATGCAGCATCTAATTTTTACATGAGTGGGGAATATCATCATGCAGGGATGGAGGTCACCTTGAATTACAACTGATACATGTCTCTGACTTCTCTGGTCTGGGCAGAATGACAAAGTGCCTTGTGCAGGTAGATCTACAGATAATTTATGGCCTTCAGCAGTCTGCTTTCACTTTCTCTCTATTGCTGATGGCATGTCAAAATTAGAATTTGGTTAAAGACTAATGTCAGTAAACTGTTATAGCAAGAATGGATTTTATCAGGATGACTGAGGAAATGAATTAGAGAATTGAGCTGAAAACTGTCACAGTAGGTTCTACAATACAATACCAGATACTCTGACATGAACAAGAAGAATATTGTATTGATTTTATTTTTTTAATTATAGACTGATTTAACAAAACGTGCTTGCAAATCTGTCTCATCATAAAGGTTTTGATGAGCTATATATGTTATCCATTTTGGAAGCTGCTTAAGAAACTTCTAGATTGGGAGACCTTAATTAAGTATAGTTTGTTTTTTTCTGACATTTCCTCCAATATTAAAGCATGGTTTATTTTAATGTAAACAGAAGTTTGCCTTGATCTCACAGCTGAGAATAGCAGTGATTCCCTTGCCAACAAATTAGCTAAATAGTTTCAATTTACACACCTTATTACCATTTCATCTTGGGTTAGCTAAGTAACATTGCTATTGAGCAAACTACCTTGTTCACAAAGAGTTGCATGTCTAAGATGATTTAATTTCTAATAAAACACTAAACTGAAATCAGCACAGCTTGACTTTCAGTAAGGCAAGAAAAAACCCATCTTGATTTATTAAATGCTTAGATTAAAACGTTGCCAATCTACATGGCTGCACCTCCACATGTGTGTTCTGAGCCTGGGGAAGATGGTCTGCTGTGATGTGCCCTAAATGGCTCAGGTGACAATTGTTGCTAAACAGCACATTGTTCAACCAGAGAATGCAGCAAAGTCCCCAGTTCCAGCACAAATACTTGAAGATTTTGCTGCATATCAGAAATATGTAAATTACTCTTCCTTACAGTGGCAGCAGTTTGGTTGTTTGGTTTTTTATCCTTTGTATAAGAGGGTTGTTCCAGTGTGTTGGAATGTGTTTTTTCAGCCTCTGAGACAGACCTTGACTAAACACATTTAGGACTATAACATTCATTCAGTTCTGGAGTGCTACATCTGGAGGTGCTCTCTTTAAGAATTGTCTATTCCTGGTTTACCTTCTGTGACAAGGTGGTGGTGGAAATGGGGAAGTGATTTTGTATGCAAGAAAAAAGGAGTGGAAAGTTCCAGAGATACACTTTCTGAAATTATCATCTTGATGCTCAGAGCATTAAACATAATTTTTTCTCTCTCTCTTTTTCTCTTTCTTTCTAATATGTTTGTTCTCTTCACCTCACTTCACCAAGAGGTCTTCTTGTGGATTTGAGGGGAGTTCTGATGTATTTTTGATTATTATTTTCCTGATGCTATCTGAAAAAATTTGGTTTCATCATAGAAACAAAGCAGGAAACAAAGAGTTTTTGAAAAAAGGTCATTTGGCACTGGAGCTGATAGAAGGAAAGAGTTTCCCAAATTGGATAACAGAATGCTTATGAATGTAACTTTAGGACTACTGTAACTGAAATATATCTCAGAATCTGATGGAATTTTTGTAGGAACAGTATTTTCATTATTTGTGCTATTAGCACATTCTTTAATCCATTTTTCAGAAGCAGACAAATGTGAAAATATGAAGGAGGCAGAAAGCAAGGTGGGTGATTGTCACTACACAGAATATGATTTTGAAGAGTGTACTGACAACTAAAACAGTAAGTGCCCAACAGACCACTATACTAGAGGAGGAAATATATTTTTCTCTGAGAACTATCTCAAAGTCTACTGACTTGCTTATGATTCTTTCACGGCTGAATTGAAAAATCCAAACTTACCTTGTGTCAGCAAGTTAATACATTAGGCATATTGGATCAATTCCTGAACACAATTGTTTAGAAAACATGCAACAGGTTGCATGGACAAATCCAGCACAGAAAAATGGCTTCATCAGTTAGCAGAAACTACAATCTGATACTTTCCTTAATGCACAAGCTCAGAGGATCCGAAGAAGTGATTAGGAAAATAAATATTTACATCTTTAGAGAGATGAGATGGAAATACCACCCAAACAGCTTTTACTGATTACAGAGTAGTAAGGTGCTACTTTCTGCTAGCCCAGAAATTTATATAGTTTTGAAAATAAGTTAGCACAAATAGCTAGTGAGTTTGGAAAACATAAGCAAGAAATGCAAAAAGGAAGTATGGCTGCTAGGCTTTGAAAGAAATCCCTGAGATGTAAACTTGGCTTCTGTTCAGATTTTTTTCTGTACAAACTTGTGCAAGGTCACTTCTCTATATGCTGTCTCTCTCATTTGTAAATTAAGAATAATACCTGCCTGCCTTGGATTATTTATGCTGAAGATTAATTAAAATTCATAAAAGCACTTTTAGAATTTAGTGTTGCAAAACTGCTAGAAGAAGACTAGTAATTTTGATAAAGAGGATACTTGTGATGAATAGTAAGAGGAAACACCACATACTAGATGGCTAATGGAGTTAGAAGAAATGACAAAGTTTTGCTTAGCCTTTGTAGTGGACTGTTTTCCTGAATTTTGTACCTTTTTTTTTTTTAATATATAAGTTTTCTTAATTATTGTTCCTTTTTTCTTTCTTTCCTTCAAAATAGTTATTAGCTGTACAACAAATCCTGCACACTATGAAGATTTTAATGAGAAGGTGACTTTTTTGATGCTGCAGAAATCTTATTATGACTTAAAATTGTGGGTTGGCTCAAAGAATTCGAACAAATTATAACATGGGAAACTGACTATCAATTACACTGGAAAAGGACACCCCATTTTTCTTAAGTAGTCTAACTTGAAAGGAGCACTTTCACAGGAGAATTTTCTTTGCAGACATTGTGACCATTTTCTAATCAGGGAAGGGGAAGAGGAGCCTGACTCCTTAAATATTTTTCCATATTACTGTTTCCTGGAACAGCCAATCACAGCCTGCTGCTTGAAATGGGTCTTTTTGTGGCCACTTGTGGAACAGTGTCAATACATTTTGATTAAAATGTGGTTGGGTCTGTTGGGTTGGCCTTGGATGCCAAGTGCCCACCAAGCTGCTCTGTCACTCCCCCTTCCCAGTTGACCTGGGGAGAGAAAACATGATGGGAAAGAACTTGTAGTTTGAGATAAGGCAGTTTACTGGAGCAAAAGAGAAAGGTTGTGCATGCACAAACAAAGAGAAAAAAAGAAAAAGATTTTGTGCTCTACTTCCCATCCATGAGTGATGTTCAGACACTTCCTGGGAAGCAGGACTTCAGCGTGTAGAGAGGTTTCTCCAAAAGACAAACATTACAAACAACAAATGCACCCCCCTTTCACTTCTTTTTTTTCAACTTTTATATCTGAGCTGATGTCATATGCTACAGGATACTCCTCTGGATGTTTTGTGTCCCCTCCCAGGATCCTGCCCACCCCCAGCCCCTTGGTGGGGGAATGTTGGGAGACAGTGCTGATGCTCTGCCAGCCCTGCCAGCAGCAGCCAAACCCTGGGGTGCTACCAACTCCTTTGCAGCTGCCAGTGCAAAGCACAGCACTGTGAGGGCTGCTGTGGGAAAACACATGTGAGGTGTGTCTGGGAATATTTAAATAACAGCACTGCCTGACAGGCTCTTTTGGTCACCTAGGTACTAAACACTGCAGATATAAAACTCAATAAAAAGATAGTGACTGTTCATAAATGCGGTATATTCGTCAAGTCATCTGTGATAGTTCTCAATGAATGCTAGATTCTATTTGATTTTAGAGACATCAGGCCACAATATTGGCAGATTTTTTTAGAAATTATTATGAATTATTTCAATTTCTTAGAAACATTAATCAGATTCTTTTCAGACTATTGTGTAGCATCTCTGCATATACAAGTTCTAGAATATAGCAATTTTTTAAAGCAGGACTGAAAAATCCACTCAGAGTTTATATATTATTTGCTCTGTAGTGTTTTTATTTGCAGCAAAACTACTAAAAAAACCAATATCAGTTCTTGGTTTTGAACAGAATCAGTGCTTTATAATGCTACTTCAGCTTGCTTCCTTAGTGCATTTTTCCTTATATTTCTATATAATGGTACTGTAATGTATATGTATTAATATACTGAAACAAAATGAAATTTTATAATTAAGTCAGAAATATTTTTCAACAGCAAAAATGGTATCTCTCAATTAATTTCAAATACCAAATGATAGCACTTCTCTTTGATTTGCAAAATTCATTGAAGGAATGTTGGAGTTTTTCGTATCTGGAAGTCCTAACTGTACTCTACTATAATTTAAATTCATTTCTCTAGCCATAGATTTTCAAATTAAACTTAATATGAGTAATCTTTTAACTGCATTAAAGGTTTGCTGCTAGCTTTTTCTTCTTGCAGGATTACCACCATCACAAATTATACATAATAAAAATAAACACATGCAAACATAGCTCACTGACAAATGAAGAAACCCACTATTATATTAATAAGACTTTGAATTAATAATCAATAGTTATCACCAGTGACACATTTAATTTCCTTCTTGATCCTATGTCCTTTTCTTCCAGTGGAAAATATCTGTACATATCCTATTTTCAGAAGTGTTAATTTCCAAAGGTTCCATTCCTCAACTGCAAGTGATTTCCTTGTTTCTTTGCTTTAAATTCTTCCTGCCTAATAGTCTTTGCAACCTTTTTCTTAGTGCTTAAAACAGGTTCTACATTTTTTCATAAATGGCTCTTTCCTTGTTAACGTTTAGAATAACCCATACGTGGAACTAATAATTATTACACTCCCCATATCTAATGTATGTGCCAATCAATTATTTTTAGTCATGCCATCAATTCAAATACAGCCAAAGTGAATGTTTACAAAGGTGCCAGGTGAGTTTTGGACAAGGTTCCTGCACTCCCCATAATATTCATGCTTTGTAAAGCACTTGGGAGCTGCTGAGCAACAGATATTTGTGACACTGAAGGTAGGAGAAAATAGAGATTCTGTCAAATCAAATAGGAAACCAATAGCAATAAACATCCTACCTTTTTTGTATATTGAGTAAAAAAAAAAATCTAGATATTGCCACAAAAACTGTCCTTGCTGATTTTAAATAGAAGAATTGCTAGTCAGTCAAGTGTTGTGATTGTCGCACTCTCCTCCGTGCTGGTGTGGCCCCAGCTCAATTACTTTGTGCAGTTTTGGGAGCTACAATTCAAGAGGGCTGTAAAGCTATTAGAGAGCATCTAAAAGAGAGCCACAAAGATGGTGGCCTTGAGGGGAAGCCATGTGAGGAGCTTCCATTTGCTCTTTACACACTTAGTAGCAAGTCATTTTCTCTGCTTCATGTGAAAAAAGCCTCCCCCTACTTTTACAGCAAACAGTCTTTCATTAAAGCTTTATTTTTCTGTGAAGTTTTGTGCAAATCTGTAATTAGTTTCTGAGTTCCAGTCAATTAAATACTGGCCTAAAATAGCTCCTGTTTAGGTCTCGTGGTATTTTGGGTCTCTGTGGTCTGAGGGTTAGACTGTTCAGAAAGTTAAAAAAAAAACTACAGAGGAAGCATTAGTTGGTCTCTTTGGGTTATGTAATCACTTATTTACTTACCAAATGGCAAAAAATGTTCACTGAAAGAGAAAGATTTGCAACAGCTGTGTAGTACAGTATATGCCCTCCTAGTTCAATCACTATAATAGGAATATAAACCAAGCTGTGATTTTTTAAAATGTTGAAAGAATTTTATAATTTTTTTGCAAAATACAAAACTGTGTTGGTTTTATTTTTGCAAATGCACTGTAAATTATTTCTGAAGCTTGCTGTGTTTGCACTCTTTCCTTGATATGAGACATGGCATTCATTTTATTCTGTTCCTGTCAGTTTAACATTAACATCAATTGTATTGATTACAGTGGATTAAATGATGCATTTGTAGATGAAAGGAAGTACAGTTGAGATTGCCTCAATAACAGAAGGTGTAGAGCATACTCTATTAGAGTATTCTCAAAAAAAGAGAAAAATAGACTGAAGATAGGCAAAAATCTCTCTGCTGTTCTTTGTGCTGGGAAACAGCAATTTTATGACCTTAAAATAGGAACAAAATAATTCATAGTTCTTACATTGGGCCAGCTCTTCAAATTACAATTGAAAGCCACTGATCTGACCCCTTTGTTTTGTTTTGTTTTCCTTCTTGTTGAATGTCTGTGTTTCAAATATGTTACTATTATCATCCACTATCATTGTGGTCTACTAAAATTTCTATTATTACTGTTATTATGTTTTCTTATTATTAAAATAGTGAACAAGATGCACAGAACATTTTGCAAATATTTTATGATTTAATCTCTCCCAAGTTAATAGAAACTAGGAATAACTAAACTGAAGAGAGTATAGTCCCTTTGTTGAATGAGATGGGGCAGAAAATTCAGGTTGCGAAGGCCCAGTTTTTATTGAATGACAGATTTCTGCTTCCAAAAGAACTGTTCACTGTCCTGGTCAGAGTGAACAAATCTTTTAAGTCATGGCAAGGAAGTTGTTTGGAATTTTTTTTTGCCTTTTATATACTCTTTTTTCCAATGTTTAGGCAAACTGAATTTACTTGTTGTGAATATTGGCAAGTGAGTTGTTTTAGGATTTAACATTACTGGTGCATACATTTAAAGTGAAATGGATGCTTCATTTCTCTACACCTTTACATCGTGTCTGCATTTCTATCTTGCTTTTCTTTCTTAAAAACTCTTCCTTCTGCCTAGCTTATTGACAAGATCAGGTTACCAGCTTTGAAACTTTGATGGCTGGAAAGCTGCTCCCTGGCACAAAAGCCAATGAGTTTTGGTTGCCTGCAGCTCTGTGTCCTTTCTCTGTCTATCCCAGCTCTCCCTCACCCTGCACAGTACTGATCTCTTCTATTTTTCCTGGCTCCTGCTGGTGAGCATGGACTGCAACTCATTCCAAGCCAAGAGCTAAGGGCTGTCTGCTAGGCTTAACAGACAGGTAAGTCTTGCAGTGTTTAATTGAGTGAGACTAGTTCCAGTACACAGAAATTAACTTGCAAAACTCAATTCTTTAGTGAAACAGAACCTGATTAAAAATAGTGAGTTTGCTACAGGATACATAGATGTCTTAGAAATTAAGTTCTGGATTTGGATCCTGAAAAATGTGAATGAATTTGGGAATCATCCATCTTGAGGAGTTTGGTTCTAGAAACTATGTCAACATATTTCATTAATTCATTGGTTAAAATTCACACATGTTTACTGTAATTACATTTAAATCTCAGCAATGTTGTATCACTTTTATTCTTGTTTGTCAATCAATGTATGCAAGTAAGTATTTTTCACTTTTCATATTCTCAGCTCATGTAAAACACATAAATCTCATCAGCTGCCATTCTCATTTTTTAACCCTTCAGCAATGTATGAAAGTCCTATCAAAATTTTTTTTAAATTCTCACATGTATTTTATTTTTTGCATGCAAAAGAAGAGTTCTTTATTTTTGAGATGTCTTTTCATTAACTAACTAAAATTTCTGGATGAAAGAGCTCAATTGCTATGGAGAATTAAAAATAAAATATTAGTTCAACTGTCTTTTACATTCTTCTTTAGTCTTTTACATTCTTCTTTAGTCTTTTATATGCTTCTTTAGTCATTGTCTTCAAGTTTGTGTTTAGATAACTTTCTTCTTGTTCTTAATATTTTAAATTGTTTGCCTTCTTTCATTTCACTTATTGTGATAGAGTGAATAAATATTCCAATCAGCAGACTAATTATTTAGGAGAACATCAAGTATAAATAAAAATTAAGTTACTAATTTTCGTCTTAATTTCATTATTGATGGTTTGAAATTTCCTGTACTTCTGATAATTACAGGGCAATAAGAAGAATGGTCATATGGGTCAAATTCCATAAATTCTTGAATTTAAGTTTAGTGTTGGAAGTAAGAAAACTCTGCTAGAATTACCTCGTACAGTCTCACTTCATTATCTTTAAGGTATCTTCAGAGAATAACTATTATATATCTTAGGACAGCCTGGCTGTGTTATTATTTTGAACTTCACAGTCCTTGCAGTAGGTCAGGGGAAGCAGATTGGAATAGGTTTCTTTAGGTTGAAGTAGGCTGCTACTGTCTGAAGAGCTGATAAGCACATGTGCTTCATGTGAGCAGGTTACTTATCAAATGAACACAGATCACAGATATAAGCATGGGGGTTTGCATGCAAGCTTGACTTTAATGTATGCAAGTTATTGTCCTTAGTGTAGTATTCCTTGTATTTTCTCTTGAAATTGTGGCACTTAGGGAAAGGAAGAAAGTGTGTACATTACAATCCCCCTTAAAATAAGCTCAGGATCTACTTTGAACCAATGAGGGACTAGGAGAAAACTAAATTCCAGGGATTTGGGCTTTGAGGTGCTTACAGGAGCTGAGCAAAGCTGAGAGACCAGGCCAGCAGTTTTTTGTTTGGAATGCAAGCTATTTATGTTGTTTCACCAAATGAGAGGCAAAAAGGTACAGGTTGAGACACTGATTAACCAGCTGCAGAATATACTTAGCAAGACATTAGTATTAGTAGATACTGAAAATCTTCATGATACACTTGAATACTATAATGTTCAAAATAAGTGTTATCCAGCCTTTAAAATAGAACCTTCCATTTAATATCTTTTTTTTGCTTTTTTTTTTGGTATCCATTATCATTGTACGTGCAATACTTGGTATTCAATTGCTGTGTCAGGGTTATTTAACATTTAAATATTGAGTTGATACACTATCTGAAGTGATCAGCTTAAGAGACCTAAATATTAGGTTGAACACTATGCCTCTGCTTGGAATCATCTCCTGAAATTATCATTCATGTTGTAATACCTCTGCCATTTTTTATCTCTTTCGATACTAAAACTGGGAGCATTTTATTTCACCAATTCTTTTAAATGTATCACTGTAATTGAAGAGGGATTGCTTACATATTTCATTATAAGAGCACACTCTGGAAAGAAATTGAGAGGCTGAAGGCATAAAACCAAGGAAGCAAATGAAAAAATCTGTGAAGGAGCAATATTGATAGAAATACTTTGCATATCATCAGAGATGACCTGCCTTCTGGGATGGCTAGAATTCAGAAACCTATTTTTAAAAATCAAATGCTGCTTTCTGTGGCATCTTTATTCCTATAGTTTCTATTTAAATGACTAGCATGAATTTAGTATTCAGTTTAGTTTTAGGTATTTAGTTTAGTATTAGGGATTTTCCCCCAGTTTTTCAAAATGAGATGTTATTAATGACTAGGTACGTTATTCAGTTCTCAGTGTTAATTCAGACAGATCCTTGGTGTCAGGACCCATGTCACTACTGAGTTATGTGGCAATACTATTTCCTGCTGTGTTGATTGTCTTTTGGAGCTGATGGAGGACATTAATGAATTTGTTGGAGTACAGATATAGTTTTGTAGAGGGAAAACCATGGCTTTGTGCACTTTTTCTCTAATCAAAAGCCTTAGCAAAATATTGCTATAATTAAGGTAATATAGTCCATATTTAGTGAATTTAACATAATAGTTGCATTTAATATCTTCAATCACTTAAGTCCTGGGACTAATTTAGATAATATACATAATGTTTTGTATCTGCATGAGGGTGTATTTGCAGGATTGCAAACAGTCATGTTCTACAAAATTTTAAGAAATTACTACCATTCAGGAAGTATATGGTAACACTCTAATCATAGCTCATTGCAATGCCAAAAAACATGGATTACCTTCTGCAACCCATTCAACAAACCCTAGCTAATATGAAGCTGACAGGTGAAGACCTTGCCTACAGTGGAAGACACAAATTTCAGAAAGATAGGGAGCCCTCAGAAAGGTGAGTGGTCCAGGAGCTAGTGTGAAACAGGTGCAGCACAAACTTACCTTCTGCTTTTACAATTCAGATGGGTGCTATTAATTCAAAGCAATATGCTACACTTGAATTCTTTTCCTGTTAACAGTTTTGTCAAGACTCAGGTAATTCTGTGGGAAATATCCATTATTTTTCTGTGAGAAACTTGATACTGTTCTTACTATGAACAGCAAATCTTCTACTGTGTAAATTGAAATTGGTTTCGTTTCGTCTGGCAGCAAAAAATAGTTAAACTAACAGCAATAATAATGGGCCATCTGTGCTAATAGGGGTATTAATGGAATGCAATAGCAACCACAGTCTTATGCAATTTTTTTAAAAAATGTCTGTTTAAAACAGCTTTGTATGAAATAAGTATTTCTATATAGGTACCTCATGTGACAAGATTCTTTTCACCATTCCATCAAAATGGTAACATTAGAGTTTCTGTTGATTTTGTCAACCCCATTGACTAGAGAAGCAAAAAGGAGCTTAACAATAAAATAGTAACTAAATGGCATCAAAAGAAAAATTAGAGTTGGACTAAAAAAGCAGACAGGTAAGATCATGGTTCTGCTGACATCTAAGGGAATCTAGGTTTGATCCCTGCAGTCAAGGTTTCATAAAGTGTATAGAGACCTGTTTTGAAGAGGATGGAATAATAACAAGTCAGAGTTTTGAATAAAAGTTGCTAGGGCAAGTGCCACTTTCTGCATGTGGGACAGGGCAACCCTGAAAGTGCAGATGGAGTAGGGAATGAAAGGCTGGAGAGCTGCACCACAAACAAGGACCTGGGTGTCCTGGCTGATGCCAAGTTGAATGTGAATCAGCAGTGGCCTGGCAGCCAAAAGGACCAGGGGTGTCCTGGGGTGCATCAGGCAAAGCTTTGCCAGCAGGGGAAGGGCTCTTCCACTGTTCTTCACCAAGAGGGTGGCTGGGCACTGGACCAGGCTCCCCAGGGAATGGGCCATGCCAGAGTTCCAGAGGTGTTTGGACAAGGCTCTCAGGGGCATGGTGTGATTCTTGAGGTTGCCCCGTGCAGGGCCAGGATTTGGACTTGATGATCTTTGTGGGTCCCTTCCAACTCAGGATATTTTGTGAGTCTATGATAATGTCACTGGATTGTCTTGATTCTGGAAATAAAATGGTGAGACAACAAAAAATACTAAAATCCTTTGCTGCTGTCACAATTCTTCAAAACTTGGGGCATATTCCAAGGAAAAGAAGAAAGACGTGGATGAAAAAGAAAAATACCTCTTACTGTTGTTTATTAGTCTGTGATTTGGTGTGGAACTGAAAACAATGTTGCATACCATACTAGCTCTTGATTTTAATAAAGATCTTGGGCTGTTTTCAGACACCATATTTTTCTACAGTGTTAGCAGGCTACCCAATTTATTTTCAACAGTAATCTTTACTATTCACAAAAAAGATTCAAGGCAAGTGTAGAAAGGAAACAACTTGGTGTCTTTGACATGTAGGCATTTGCTGTTACTAAGGGCTTTGAAATTCAAGTCTAACTTTTAATTTTATGAGTATTCTCTAATATTGACTTTTATTTTCTGGGGGCACAGGTGGAGTTGAAAAGGCAATATTGAAGCTCGGAAAGATACAACTTTTTTATTGTTTGTTTTCAATAACTAAGTAAATAAACTTTTTTGTCCATATCCTGTGAAATATTTCTTTGATTATTTAAAATTTCTATCTCAGCTACTGAACAAAACAAAGACTGCCAAAAGCATGTTTTACAGGATATGGATATCAATTTATTTAAAATGCTTTCTAAAATAAGTGGGGATGCACTGTACCATAATTTAAGCATTCCTCTGTGTGGTAACTCAGGAAGCTGTTAATAAAAAGAAACAAAAAAAGAAAGAAAAAAAAGTAATTTTACTGATACCTGCGGGAAAATCTAGAATAGTGGTCACTCATATTAAATTTATACCAACTTTATGAGGTTTTTGTCATCTTGACACATTTATGGAGCTGTTAAATTTTTGTTGCCTGGGGGATATAATGTACTTGATGTGACCCCACTTATTAAATCGAGACGATGCAAGTAACATTGATGACTTGTCATTCAGGAATAAAACAGAGCCAGCCCTTCTCTAGAGGAAAGACATATTTGTAGCAAAATAGGTAGAGAAATAGATATGGTCATCTGTATCAAGAAGACACTTGGAAAGAGGATGAAGGAGAAACATGCAGGCATTTAATCAGGTACTCTCAAACCTCCTGCAGTAGCTCATGGCTGGTGAAACAGGGACACATGGTACAATAGCCTAAAGACCTTCCAGTGTCCCAACATGAAACCTAAGAGGACAAGAACATTTACAGGATTTTTTATAAATTTCAAATTTCTGTATTAATGTATTTTATAGAAGCTTTATTTTCTATATGGCTTTGCAAGTGAGTGTACATTGAATTAAGGCTCATATCGTCACTGACATGTTATTGCTGCCTTGGAATTGCCATGATCATTAAGTGGAATCAAATTCAATTTAAATTAAAAAAACCTTATTTTTGTAGGAACCAGATCAAATTATCAAAGACTGTTGGTATCCACTGACCTTCAGAGAGATCAAATTTAAAATTATTTTGCCTAGAATAACTCTAAGTTAGGATTCTATTTAATTGACCAGGAAGATTTCAAGCTCATCAGTATATAAGTGCTCATGAAGAAAGCATTCTGTTGGTAAACATATGAGTTTTGTACTTTATTTTTCCCAATCACTGAAAAATCTAGAGTGATTTTAAAATAAGTTAATATGTTCATATTCAGGCCTTCATATTCTCTAGAGCAGATGGTATTTTGGGCTAAAAATTTGGGTGAGAAGGGAACAATCCTACTTCTCCAAATATTTGTTTAACAACTTGTATAACTAAAACATTTTGATTAGATTCAAATTAACAGCAGTACACATAATTTTGTAATTGACAGTTTTTTTGTTTATTATATCAAGCTCAATGGCTTTATATGTTTGATGTTTTAAAGTGAATCAATGGCTTTATTTTAACTTCTTTTTTTTCTTTTCTTTCNTTTGGAAGTGTCCTAAGTCCCTCCTTTTACATGGAATTTTATCTAAAGTTATTAACACTGTGGTGATTCTCTGATACTAACATTGTGAAACTACTTACCTTGACAAACTGTTTAAGAAGTTTTACAAGAATGTGTGTTCTGGCAAGCATTCATGGCAAAATGTTTCTGTCCAAATGAAAAGTACAGTGAGTATAGACCATTCTTTATTTTTTAAATGTTTTATTACTGTTATTTATTTTTCTAAGTAAAGAAATTCAGTGACACATGAAAACATATATGGGAATTAATCAAAGCTTTTCTGTGTTGGAGCTGAAGAATCCCTATTTTTTATCCTTTCCACTTTTCCCATGGTCATTACTACTCTTAACACATAGAAATGCTCACAAATGGTGAAAGTTCTGAAAAAAAAACCCAACAAAAGTAGTAAACTTTTTCAGAGTTGAATAAGTCTTCGCTCTTCCAACTAGCAACATTAACAAAATTCCACATGCAGCACAAAGAACTGAGTGTCTTTCCTGTGTAGGAGACAACCAGCTATGACTAATGGTAGAACAGCCACAAGGTTTCCTTCTGAGAGCAATTTTTTTTTTTTCTAAACAGGCAGGAGACAGGCAACAAATCTAGTTTAATCAATAAATTTTCTTGACAGATTATAAATTAGCAGACTCTTTCATCAGGGAGATGATTGAATGAATCTGGAAACAAAGGTATTAATATTATTATATCAAAGATATATATTGAGTCATCTACCATATATTATATATGGCACGGAAACTTCTTTCATTTATGTAGCTGTAATAAAAACTTAGAAAATTACTTGAGAAGAGCAGTAGTTTTAATTTTTTGTATCAAAGCCAATTTTATCAAGTCTTCAGTTCTTATGTTATTTATTAATCGAATAAAGCATCATAAGCAATTTAATTTAGGTATTTTTTTTATCCCCTTTGTGGGGTTTCAGGGCATTTTTCTTGCTGTTTTCCAAAAGGCTGGAAGTCCATTTAGAACAATTTCCCTATTTAACTTTGGGCTTGGTTTATGAGGACAATATCAGAACATTTAATGAAAATTGAGCAACCTTCTTATTTTTATAGCTAAAAATAGAACACATATCAAAACTAAAGTTTTATAATTATGCCTCCCTATGTTTAGGAATAGAAGGAATTGATTACAAAAAGACCTGTCTACTATTTTTTTAGGTTAATCAGATTTTTCAAAATTGTTGTGCTGTGTGCCACACCTGTTTCATGTGGATCATTAATAAAGGTAGAAGTAGCACAGAGCAATTTAAAATTATTTTGTTCGAATTGTAACATGTTAAGATACTACATAGCATGGTAGACAGAGAAGTTAGTTTGCACTTATAACTTACTCTAATTAAAAAAATCTGTATCCAGTGTCCCATTTCTGATAAAGTATACAGATGTTAATATCAAATATTTTAGAAAATAAGGCAAATATTTTGAATTCTACTTGCTTAGTCATATCTGTTTGGACAACATGCCCTCCATGTTTCCAGCTATTGAACTCTGCAATAAGCATCCCCAGTTGCTGTCCTCTGACACGTAGGCATTCTATGAGTTCTCTCCACACGCAGACCCAGTACAGACTGGACCTTGATATTGGAAAGAGGACCTCAGTGAAAAAAGTAAAAAGTGAGTAGTAGTGAAGAATGCTGGCTGTTTGCTGCTCTATGCTCTTCATTCCATGCTTTCTTACATTCATCAAAACACCTATTTTATGACTAAATGGGCTTGCTTACAGTCTTACAGTTTTTGTAATAGTTATACTGCACATAAAATATGCTTGGTAGAAAGAATGCATTTATTACAAAAATGCAAACCACTGAAGAAAACTAAAGCACAGGTATTTTAAGGCATGCATATTACATATATAGGAATGTGAGACATGCTATATCTAAAATGTATTACTATCTTACCAAGATTTACTATTGATTGCAATAGCTGAAACTGAAAGTGATTTTTTTTTATCCTGTCTGGCAAGAGGTCTCTTTTATAGCTCAGCATAAGGAAGAAAATAAATTTTAAGTTTATATTCATCTACATGGGCAGTTTCTCTTCATCTGTTGATTCTGTACCTGAGTTAGAAAATATCATTGGAGTCTGGGTGTATGGGATGACTAGGTTAACATGTAAAAAATTGTTATGAGATATTGAAAAATTACTGTTCTGACTAAAAGGAAACTGGAGGCTTTTTCAATGACCTGATCCTTTGACTACTGTATCAGTGAGAGCTTCTAGTTACAAGATTCTTAGCAGGTTTCAGCTATAAGTAGGTTTATCTATTAGTTAGTTCAATTTTTTTCCAGTCTGTGCTCCCGCTATTTATCAGAAGCCAGTCAGACAAGATGAGCCTTCTCACTAAGATAGATAAAGTATTTCATTACAATTTCCATTATCACAGAAATACAGAAAAAATCATTCTAAACTAAAAACTCTGTCAAAATATTTAAACCAAATATAAATTTCAGGAGTTGAAATATTTAGCTTATTCATCCTGTGTGAGTCTATTTTTAAAGCCAATGCTTTGAAATCTGCTTGTGGTGTTTAAATGAGCTGTTCCGTCAGGATACTCTTCATTTGCAGGATATTTTATTTCAGCTGCTCACCTATTTTCTCATTCACTTTGTTACTGAGTGGAAAGAGATATTGAGCTATTTGAGGGGGAAAATCACCTCTTCAGGAGAAGGAAAGAAAGTCTCAAATGCATCAGGTTTTACAACACTGTCTCAGCACTGGGGAAAAATACTGCAATAAATAAGTTATTTTAGTGAACTTTTCAACTGCTAATCGAAGGAGTGCCACGAGCATTTTAGGTGAAATAATGCAAATAAATGCAGGAAATATGCTTTTATCGCTTGAATATTACAGAATATTACAGAAGCAACTAAAGGTGAAGACAAACAACATTGAGAATGTTATGTCATGTCTCAATATGCATTGAGAATGCATGTGTCATTGAGAATACAAATTCGTTTAAGAAATAACAAAAAAAACTTCAAACTGAAAAAAGAACCACCACACTTTGTTGTGTTTTATACAACGGTGAGAAAACAATTGTTTTAAATGGTAATCTGAAATGGTAATTTATGTGGCATTGAGCCTGTTAATGTCCTGTAGTAGCTAACATGTAGAGGAGGACAAGAGACAGCAGCTCTTGTCCATGCAAAATATGTATCTATATTTTAAAACTCCTTTCAGCAGCATAGCAGAACCATGGTTTTATCTGTAAAAGTAAAACATTTGTCCACAAAACTAAATATGCTGAGAGAGTAGTGACAAATGAGACCCAGTGTTTGACATCTTAAGCAGGAAAAGAACTGTATTGAATGTGAAATAGAATTGCAAAGTACATGTGTGATCTTCCTTTTTGCTTGGTTTGAAGAAAAAAAAAGCAGCATATTTTAGAATAACATTTAGCTCATAACAGATGAAGGAGATATGGTAAGTATAGTATTATCTCAAAATCACTGTAGTCCTTTACAGTGGTTCTGGTGAATGAACCTCAAAACTAAGTTACAGGACTGGTTATTTTTTACTTCTGCAAAAGAAGAAATGTCTAGGAATGAAGTTTTATGGGGTGCCTGTTGAAAACAGTAACCAGTGGTAAATCTTTGAGCAGTATTAGTTTTGGATCTCAGCGCCTCCCTGACAGTCTTTACAGATTCATTTTCTCTCAATTTCTGGAATTATGTCATATTTAGGCATATAATTTTGTTCTTAAATTGGAGTGATATGATTCTGGAGCTGCTGGGTAAATCAGTGTACTCAGTATATCAGGTTTAGATCTTGATGCGTTTCCCAAGCAAGTAAAAGTAGAAGTTCCTTGGAACACAACCAGGATCAGGCATAGTGTCTCAGTGGAGAATGAAGTTCAGCCCCAGAAGTGTTATTTTTTCATCTAGCCAGAATACCTTCATACTTTCAGTTGCAGAAACAAGTTAAACCATGCAGATAGAAAAATAAATCTTTCAAGATTTCATTTTTAAACGAATATATATCATGAAGTGAATGATAGGGTTTTCTTCATGTAGCATCTGAAATTCAAATATCACCTTTACCATTTGCATGTCTGTAAATGCAAGTGTAAATTGTAACAGACATATTTAATTATAAGCATAGAAAAGCAAAATAAAAAGGGCTTGAATATCACAAAGATGCAGAAATAAGAAAGTGGGGATAAGAATCTTTTTATCTTGCTTAATAATTCATATTCTCACTTTCTGATGCAAAAACATTTATTTTGAAGGAACGCTGACCAAAAAAAACACCCAACACTTTTTTTTATTTCCTCACATAAAATAATAACTGCAAACCAAGGCAATTAAGATTATTAACATGCATAAATGGAAATTCCCCTTTCCAGGGCATTTTCTAGGTTATCCTGTTTTTCAGTGAGTTTTGATATATACATCTGCATGGTACTCAGATATTAAACTGAAGGTTTCTAACTGTTAAAATCCTTGTTTTTCATGTTTTAATTCATAATTAATTAATATGCTATCCCTGAAAGTGAAAAATTGCTGTTTCTTTTTCCTAAAAGACATAAGGAGTTGTCAGTTCTTTTAATCCATGTTGGAAGAAGGACAAATTATAGATGTGAATATATATTCACTAAATAGATGTGAAACTGTGGCTTGGTTCTGTTTTGCCTACTGAATTATTCCTCTGCTTACAGTTTTTAAGGCAGAACTTAAATTTTTTTGGTTTCTTCTCAGGCAGCGTGCAGCCTAAGTGTGCTTTCTCCCACTTTGCAGTACTGGCAGCACAAACTGCAGTATTTCTCCAGTTTTGTATTTGCTTGACCCTGTGCCTTAGGGAAAAGTGCAGGCTGTTGGCCATGGCCTGATATTCTTCCTGCATACATGAAACTTGATACAAATAGTTCTAGCACTGTAGAGGGGCTGTTTAAAAAAAAAAAAAATAAGGATATATGTGACGTAACAGCACTTAAAACTTTCACAGGAGCCCAGAAAGACATCCAGTGACCTTTGGGAAAATGTATTAGTTCTCTTTGGAAATGCCAGCCATGCTGCCCACTGGTAGTAGTGTCTTATAAAAGCAAAGATTGACAAGGGCACAGTGTTAGCCTGAGCTCCCAAGCAAGCCTCTTCCAGAGCACAGTTTGTGCCCCAGATCATCATTAAGCCATGTTCTTTCTCAGCTTTTTAATAGTCCTTGCACTGTTCAGTTCCAGGGAGGTATAACCCAGGTAAGATTGTAGTGTCTTCATTTTAGTGCCTTCAAGTTCTTACAGCAGGAAGTACCACAGGTTAATTAAATATGTGACCATGCAGTTAAAAAAAAAAAAAACCCATAACCCAACAAACAAGCAAGTTAAACCAAAAAAACCTGAACCAAACAACAAAAATTAAGCAAAACCCACCACCAATGTTTTCTATCTGCATTCTTGTTTAATTTGATCTTCCACACTTCTTGGAAAAGGCTGTTAATTTCTGTTTTCCTTTTGTCTGTCTTAATTTTTAAAAAATAATTTGTAGATGTTCATCTTCCTGTAAACTGTCTCTTTTCCACACTGAAGAATTCTGGTTTTAATTCATAACAATTGCTTTTCTCTGGACTTTTCCCAGTTACTCCATAAATTTACTGAGATGAAATCCAACTGCATACAGTATTCAAGACATCAGTGCATGATGCATTCCCTTGACAGCATAACAATGCATTCCACTTTGCTCTTTTCCTTATTGTTTCTTCAATTAAATTCCTTTTTTTTTCATTGCTCCTGAGCCTTGAGCCAAAGTAGTGAAAACCACTCCTGAGAAAGTATAGCATTAATTGTTTTGTGTGTGGAATTCAGATTTTTTTTCCACATGCATCACCATCTTTCTACACCTATTTCTAAGTGCCATTTTGTGGCATAATTGTTCAGGCTTTTTTCCTCCCTGAAATTATGCACATTTGGCTTCTTCCTCACTATCCTCAGTAACCTTGCATAGTGAAACTTGGTTCTTCACCTTCTCAGACAAGTTGTGGATATAAACAAAGCAATGACTAGAACAAATCCTGAGGTGGTCTCTGCTGAGACTGTTCATTCCTTTTGTTGCTTTTTTTACTTTGAATTCGTCTTTACAGAGCCTTCCCTATTATCTAGAGCTGTAAGAGGAACCTTGTTGAATATCTTACAAACAGACAAATGGATTTTTCTTTTCCACATGCTATTTCAGTCAAGAGATCTGGATGAACCTCAAAGAAAACCTGTTTTGAGACCACCAGAGTAGAAGTATTTTCCTCTGTGATCATGCCTGATGCCAATGAAAAGTGTACAGAGTAAAATCACTGCAGATTTATTTACTCCTAAAATAACATGCTTTTTTCTGAGATATTCACCCATTTGCAAGGCCTGTGGCAGTACAGACTGTATATGGTTTCTTGCATTGTACTCTTTTACAATTTCACTTAGAACTCCAGCCAGGAAGTAACAAGTGTAGCCCATTTGTCCCTAGTTATTATATATCATAAGACATGCCAGAATGCTGACCAAATGATATGTGTTCCACTTAATGTATTACATTTTGTGCTTAAAAGTAGAGAGATTTATTGATAAAATTATTTTGGCAGCGTTTGAAGTTGAATTCCTTCTCATTCACTTATTCATTCTGTGCATTCATTTGTGCATTCTTAAGATTTGCTTTGCAACTAAAGGATGGACCTAGGTTTTGCCCACATTATCCACTGTGTAATGGACTGAATCCAGCACATGAAAAACACAAGTAATACTATCTTTTTCAGTAATTGTATCCCTGTGATTATATGTTCTCTCTTTAAGGATGGCTGGGGAAATATATTCTAAACATCACTAACAAGACAAGTTCTTTTTCTTCTTGGTCAGAATTGGAAAGGGACAACTTTCTTGTGAAACTGATTTGCAGTACTCTGAAAGCCATTATCCCTATCCCAATGGCAATTACTTTTGATTATTAAATGTATGTATGCTTTAATAAGAGCTGCTTTTTGAAATCAGCTCCACCTTAGACCTAATCTAGGAATGAAGCTGTAATGCCAAGTTTATGATATCTTAGTGTGTTGCTATGGAAGTGATATTAGCAATATTAGAAATCCAGCACTGTGGGCTGTGAGGCAATAGGATGTGATAGAAACTGTAAGCATGGATGCAGTAGAGGAAGATGTAATTTCAACACAGATATATTTGATTCTTTGGAAAATTATGAGAGAAAAAGAAGACAGTATATCAGAGTGAGTAAGTATTTTTAGATAATACAGTGTATCTTGATCAGGATGTCAAGAATGTAAGAATATAAAGATCTTAATTGCAAAAAATATGCTTTAAACAAAATAAATTTGAAGGTTAAAATTGCTGCACAGGAATTAATATTTTTTTTAAGAAAAAAGGAAGTTTTTTATGGTTTGCTGTTTTGATCATAGGCTTCTTTTCCTTTTATGTTTGCTTGTTATTTCTAAATTTTTTTTTTTTTCATTTTGAGTCTGCAATGGGAAACAGACCAAGCAGATGGTAGCAACCTAGNGAAGTTTTTTATGGTTTGCTGTTTTGATCATAGGCTTCTTTTCCTTTTATGTTTGCTTGTTATTTCTAAATTTTTTTTTTTTTTTATTATTTTTTTTTTTTTTTATTATTTTTTTTTTTTTTTATTATTTTTTTTTTTTTTTATTATTTTTTTTTTTTTTTCATTTTGAGTCTGCAATGGGAAACAGACCAAGCAGATGGTAGCAACCTAGTTCTATTCCTTTTTAGCTGTGATTATTTCCAGTGACAGTTAAGGCTGTCTTGGGCCCTCGTATAGTAATCCTGTTGATACTGAGTGATTATTGAATAGCTCTATAATATGTATTTATGTGTAATTTAAGATACAAAATGATCAGTGGAAGTCTTGTTACAATGTGCTTAGATGCATGGAAAGATGAAAGACTGAAGAGTGGATCAATAAAGTCATTACTAGATGGAATATGCTATGAGAACACATCGGTGATGTACGATCAAACCAAAGAACAAAAATCATACACAATGACTGCTTCCAGCTTTTGACAGGAAACATGAGCCTTTAGGCATAAGTGACTGTGAATGGCAAAATGCAGCTGCTGCCTTCATTTGAATAGCCTAAGGAGGACAGGAGAGCAATCAAAACATGCCCCAGCTATAAGCAATCATTTCAGAGCTTTCGCTGACTTAAAAAGCAATAGCAAGTTAGACTCTGAAGAGTACTAGACAGGATCCTGTGATGTGCCACTGCCAAACCCTTTGCAGGAGACACAGTGAATAGAGGAATATTCATGAGAAAGGGAATGTTCCACAGAGAATTAAACAGCTGCACATCCCACAGTCTCTGCATGAAGCATCTCATACGTTCCAGTTTCTGCAGCTGCCCTTCAGCCTCCCTTCAGCTGCTGAAACTCTCGTCTTTGCCTCCCTCCTTTCTGATCCTGACGAGTGCTCTGCAGCAGAGCTCAGGACTGTGTGGATGTTCTTCAGCAACTGGGTACTGAAATCCATTCTCAGGTGCACTGTTTTACATTTACTGCCCCGTTATCTCGTCTTTGAAATTTTATTTTACTAAGAACTTTAAAAGTGAGAATACACCAGCTGCCCTGAGAATGCACTTGAGCTGGGGGGCTGTCCCCAGCAACCATCCCAAATTCCTGTTGTGAGTACAATTTATCTACAGCAGTGGCTTCAGGAGGTAAGAAATTCCAGGAAAGGCACAAACCAGAGGCGTCATATCCTCACAGCACAGTGCGGTTCCAAGGTTTTTAAGAGCCTTGGGCACAATAATAGCACAGGTCTAGAAACAATAGAATCATATTAAGAACATGCCATCCCAGCTAAAATCCCATTTTTATTTTCCTTCTTGTTCTGAGGCAGACTTGATCAGCAAAAGGGGGAAGGTCTGTATCATGCAGCCTGGTATATTTTGCAGGTATATATGTAGTTACTTTTAATCATATTGATAACAAATGCAGCATTTTGGGGGAAAGTAGAACTGATAAAACAATGTAAAATATGAAAACAAATTTATCTGTATTATCAGAGGAGCATATTTTGTTGACCTAGGTCTAGATTTTGCTGTTTTTCATAGTTCCATTTCTCTTCATTCACCATTCTTCCTTTTATTGCATTCCATAACTGCCAGAAACAAATGAAATCCAAAAGTTCTGTAGAGGAAAACAAGTTAAGCACCCCCAGCTGTTTGCAACGGCATAAACTGCTGCTTCATTAATTCCAATATGTATGTGCAAAGGCCTCAAGCACAGCCTTGCTCCAGCAACTGCTAGGATACAGAATTATTGTTTATAATAAATCATTGTAAGCCAATTGGAGTTCTGGGTACCCTGGTGTTGTGACACATGCTGCATCTGTGAGAATGGCTTTTCCAAATGTTAAAAAACTATGGGAAAGCTTCATTTTGTTATTATATTTGTTGAACTTACTTCTGACTCTTGTCAACTTAACATTATTCTTCAAAAAAGGGAAGAAAAAATTTGATTGCCAGGGTAAAGAAAAAGAGCTTAATTAGCTCATGGAAGAGTAATAATGCTGTATAGCTTTGCTTACACAGAGAAAAGCTTAGCCCAAGAGCCATATTAATTTGAGAAAGGTTAAACCATGCCTGTGCCACCATTCTTATGTTTGTTTCCTGCAAGTGAGTATTCTATGAAGGTGAGACAAAAAATAGCACTGTCCAGAAGAAATTGATAAACTGAGGCCAAAGATATCATGAGTTGCTGTGGAGAATAAGGAGTTGCCCAAGGAGAATAAATAAAGAATTATCTCCAATTCTTCTTGAAAGGTCTGGTCATATGGAACCAATTTTTTTTCCTTAATAGAACATTTTGTAATGGTTAAGGGAGAACTCTGCTTAAAATTTGTCAAAATAATATGGCCAATAGCTGTATCATGTAATATATCATGTGCAGAGCTCATAAGTAAGGATTTTTTCAGAGATCATAAGTAAGGACTTATATAAATGTAGGAAATAGACCAATTCTAATTAGTTTGGATTCACTTGAGCTGAATTGAAGTCTGGTTTATAAACTAGGCTTTATTTTTGATTGAGTAAATGCACTTGCAATCTTTTGCACTATTTATGTATGCCAATTTAGACAGCACCTAATTTATTTTTTTAATTGGAAGGTGTGAAAATTTGAAAAGCTTGTTTTGTTTATTTTGCTTTTAAAAGAAAGCTGTAACCTACTTCTATTTGTTTACTTACTCTTCTCTGCTGTCAGGATCTAAGTTAAAACAATTCTAGTTCCTTTAGCTGAAGTGAGAAAAATTAAGTTGGGATTTGCAAGTAGCTTTGATATTGGTGTTTAGCAGCATGTTTTCACTGCACAATTAACTAGACACCCTAGTTGTGTAGATGATAAGATTGAGCACACACCTCAATCTCATCATCTACACAAAGGAGCTAGGTTAATAGGCTCACCTACTTAGAGGAGAGTACAAGCAAGTGTCTAAACATTGTTTTCCAGATGAAACCCACTGGTGGGGTGTCAGATAATGTCAATAAGGAGAGAACAGCCATCCAGTGCTAGTACAGGTGTCAGATTGGCTGTCAGTCACCTCTCTACACTGTGCAGGGAGAAGCCAAGGTATGTCCTGCAAGTGAACGTAATGAACCACTGGAGCTTACTGGAATGCATGGTACACTAATCATGTGAGGCTGGGAGATAGAGAATTAGTATTTGGAACTAAATAAACTTGCCCTTTTGGGGTTATTACTAAAGAGCATTCCAAACCATGCTCATGTCTTAAAACCTTACAAAACTGTCCACACATAAAATCTGAGTTTGGTCCAGTGAAATGAAAATTTCTACACATGAGAGGAATTCACACTGTTAGCATTTACCTGAAGATACAAATCTTAGTAAATGCAATCCATTAATTAAATAGGCAACATATGTGATTTGGGAAGAAACACAAAATAAGGCTGCAAAAATATGTCTTAATGAAAACAAAATATGAGTTAGATATTGAAACGGTTGAGTGAAATGAAATCAATGATACAATTGCTTTTGGAATCTGAATATATCCAAAAAGTTTATGTGCTTTCAAGGGAAAATAAAGCACATTCCTGCTTAAATGATATATTATTTTATAAATGGTGTAACTTGGACTGTAAATGTAAGGTTATAAAGGAAATCTATCAAAATTAGAACTATAGCATAATAGTGCTAGGATCAGGAAGTAGCAATTATGCAGTTTATTTGATAGTTCATTGCTTTGTAGAGTGAGCCAGAGCAGGTATCTACTGATTAACTGAATGCTTGGGGGTAATTGATCTGAAAAAGGGAGCAAGCTTTAAAGAACATGGAAATTATCTACATTGGGAGAAAAAAGACCAAGCCAGTGTTAGTTCAAAATCCTTGTAATTACAAGTTAGTGCCTGACACTGTGAATCTGGAAACTGCAGTAAAATTTGTCTCCTCTCAATTTAACATGAGCTTTGTCACAGTTTGAGATTAACCTTTAATTCAGTGGCTGTTGCACAGCTGACCATATATGACCTTGTTTTATTTCTGTGAACTCATGAAATTCCCTGTCTGTAAAGCAGATGTCCTTTTTCTGCTTAAAATGGATGTTCTGAGACTTAATTCATTAGTGTTCTTTGCTTATAAAGAGGTTCTTCTATCAACAAAGCCCATAAACAGTCAAAGCTGATAAAATCTTTGTGAGTATTACAAGAGAAAAGGCACAGGCTTAGCTAAATTTTGGATATGCAGTAAATTACAAGCCACACCTTGCCAGAATTGTTTTGATAGTTAAAAAAAAAAAATTCTTGAGGAATGTAGTGAGAATATAGGAAAATGTCTTCTGTGCTTGTGTAGGAAAGCTTTCTTCACCTTGATAAGGTTTTATTTGGATGTTGTAAGCAGACTGGAGTGAGTGTATTTCTCCTGAGAATTTTTAAATCCTGGCACAGGCTAGAATCTCATAATAGGATTGGTTTTGTTGTTGCTATTGTTGTTATTGTTATTATTATTATTATTATTAGTTTAGCTCTGATGATTTTCATTATACTGTTTTGATTGTATATTATTAAGTGAAAGGATACTTCATTTACATTTTTACTTTTGTAGCTGCAACCTCAATTTCTATACATATGCAATATGGGTATATACATTTGATGTAAAATATCTAATAATTGCTCAGAACAATAAATTTGTTAATTGTCTTTACAGTATTTACACCAAAACTTTTTTTTTAATAGAATTGAAAAGTTTCAGTTTATTTTATTGTATCCTACCTTAACAAGGACTGAATTTGAGTTAGGACATAATTGTATGAAAATGTAGATGTCTATTTTGTATATAATTTTAACAGTTAGAGGAAAGTTAATTATACAACTAGAAATATTCTCATGTGACAATGAGTCACATTCTCATGTGAATTAGATTGCTTGGCCTCAGCACTTTGAAAATACTTCAGTAATCCAAAACAAAGTTCTACTTTACACTTCCAAGTGTTCTGTAATACACTTTCCCTATAAACTCAAAATGTTTTTTATAAGTGAATCATAGCTGCAATTTAGTGTCAGCACTGGCCAGGTAAATATGGCCTGAAGATACTGATCTACACTGAATTTTGTGCCATGAGTGCAGAGCACAGCTTCCTCATTCATTTGTCTTTTTTGTACTCTCTCTTTTTCTAGCAATGCTTTTAACTCATACACAAAAAATCTATGTGTTTTTCATTTCTCCTGTAGTCTGGTACTTGAGATATACATCAGATAGCCCCCAAGATATTGTGGGATGTGTGTTATGTCTTACATCTCTTATTTGATTGTCATTTTTGCACATCTATGATAAACACTGCTCATTCAGAGTTTGGGCTCTCTGCACCACGTGGTTTGACCACATCCCCACCCCAGGCACAGCCCACCCACCTCCTGCAACACTCACTGTCTCCCTGACACAGCACTTTATGCTAACCTTGCCTGATATTGCATCACTCCCACATTGACTTTTTTGTCATCATCCTGCTGGGAAGGATGTTTCCTGGGCTGGAGCTCTATGTGCAGACATGTGATGTAGCTGTACAAAAATGATAGCTTTCCTTTCCCATCTCTCCTTCTCTCCTACATTGCAGCAGATTTTATGAATTCCCCTTTGTCCTTTGGAATCCAAAGCCAAACATGAGGAAAATATATATTTGATTTTCTTTTTGTTATTTGGGATTTTTTTTTCCCTCCTTTTAAAGTGTCCTGTACTTTTAGAAAAATAATTAATGCACAAGCTTGAATGCTCTAACAGAGCAGCATCAAGGTCATCAACACCATAAGGGTAATATTTTTATACTAATTTAAATTACTTTGATTCAACACTGAAGTCATACAGGGTGTCAGCTTGAAGACATTCTTCTCCCTTTTCTTCCTCAACCAATAGCATTTGTTAGTAGGATTATGCTATGAATTGTGGACTGTTTACCAATCAGTTCAAGCTGGATTTATATTAAAACTATCTATTTCTCAGCAGATAGAATTATTTTCATTTGCATTTAATTTTTTACAGTTAGTTGGTGACAGTTTGATTCCTGTTAACTCATGGTTTATTTGCTACTATGTAACATAATTCTATGGAATGCATCATTTACTGCATTAATTTAAGGTAAGCCTTAACTGAGTTTTGAAGCTGAGTAGTATTTTCTAGTTATAGGAATCTCTTTAAGTGAGCTGTTAAATTCTACACTGGGCTCAGTTAGAATGGTATACTAGTAAAATGTAGGGCATGATCATTTCTGTCAGTATTTCCTATTTTTCTACATAACTTAGAAACTTGCAAGTTTTTCAAATCAGGTGGAAGTTGTTTATATTACGAAGAAATGTGTTTTTATCAATCTAGAGGAAAATATGAAGAATTTTGTTGATCTGTGTGTTTTTGACCTTGGCTTAAGTAGGAAGTTTATATTCATTGTATTTAGGAAAGCTAATAAGTTGATTGGAAGACTTAGACTGTATAACTTATCTTATATCATGACTTTAACAGTTAGGTCATGGTTCTAATAAAAAATGCCACTTTGGACTTTAAATCTGTTTTTATCACCCAGAACATCTTATCTGTCAATATCTGATTAGAGTTCCTCGCTGCTTGAGACAGCTTTTCTCTGTCTGACAGATAATCTGAGGCTCTGGGACCATCAATTGAGGATTCATCTCTAGGAGTGAGGGAAATAAGGGGAAAAAAAAAGGCTAGAAAGAGCTAGGAGATAATTTTTGATTATACTTTGACCTGTGACTTTTGTCTTGAGCCCAATAGAAAGGCTGAATCTTCCTGCCTTATCACTGCAAAGATAGAATACTCCTGTGTTGATTCAAACAGAGCAGTTCAAGTAAGTTTCAGCTTGATTATTTCTTCATAACATCTCATCTGAGTTTAAGGGAAACTGTCCTATTGTTTTTCCTTTCAGTCTCAATTTTTTCTTCTTTTAACTTTCAGTGCAGTAAATATAAGTTGTTGGACTAACACAGGCCTTTGATACCTCTGTCCACAGTGCTCCCCAGACCATGAGAAGCTTTCTGTTCAAGCACCTTCTCTGAGGTGATTTCTTCATTACAATACAGTAACTGCCTTGAAGATGAAACAGAAACTAAATTTTCCAATTAAGATATGTGTAAAATCAGAAAGACAGAAACTGGTTGTTGTTGAAGATCCTGAAAGGTCTTTCACACCTACTTGCTACAGTGACAAGTGTTTGTCTCATCTACTCATAAATACGTCTTTTGGGAAAAATTTAATTATCGTTCTTGGTACTTGTAAGAAGAAAAATACTGCATTTAATGTTTGCAAATATTCACTTTAGTTCCCAAGTCTGTATTTGACAGTAAGTAGCACAAGCATATTTTCCTGACATAGCAATTTTGAGTGCAGAATATCAGGCATTTATTTTGGTATTTACCATAAATATGGGAATAGATTTCTACCTTTAGTTCTACAAGTAATTTTTAATCTAAATGCATAGTGTGCCTGTATTGTTTTCTCTTCCTAGAAGGATAACTGTGTGTTCTTCCTTGTACTGACAGATATAGATACTGGATAAGATAAATTCAGAGCCCAAGAGGCAGAAATATATTAGCTGACTATACAAAAGCTATGGCACTTATTTTATAATTTCATACTCATATCTACTGTGTTGAAATTTGATAGTGTTCTAGGTCTGAAGATAGATTTTATGTCAGAAAGAGAAGTGTTGGTGAAAAGCAAGGTGAAACTATGCCATGCCTGGGTGTATTTAGAGTAGACCGAATCCAGAGTTTTATCTTAGGTCAGAGTGAAAAGCCAAATTACCCAGGGACACCAGTGAGTATCTGAGATTGCAGGACTACAAAGATGTAGTATCAAACTTACTCAAGCCAAGCATGCATGAAAACAGGAAATACAACCACTAAAAATTTGCCAGAATTTTTACAAAGAACTCATCTCTGTTGACATTCACATTAATAAGTTGATATAATATGTAGATAGCTGGAAGCCAATATAGGACTCTAAGGGCTTGTTCCTTAGTTTAGCTGTAAGGTCAGAACAATGATAGGGACCCTTAGTAATAGATGTCCAAACAAATGTACCTCAGAGACACTCACAGTTATTAGATAACTCATATCTAATTAAGCTCTCCATTGGCTTTCTGAACTAATGACCTGATTAAATCTGACTTGCAGCCTTGCCAATTATGTTTTTTCCTTTTATACATCCTTTTCTGAAGGAAATTCACAGTATGAGCACAGAGTAGTGGTTTGCATGTGTGACTTAAATGCCATCATCTGCCTCATCTGGGGTGTTTCCTAATCATTCCTGTGAAATGCAGTACTCTGCTACTTCCAGTCCCCTCCTTTTAATATATGGATCCATGTTTGGATTAATCTGCTTTGTCAGAAGTCTTTGAAAATAATTAATAGCTTATATTTTTTTTTTACAAGAATAGGCAAGAATTGTTGATTTTAACCAAACTTCATGTTGAATCTGCAGGTTTTTCAAGTTTTGAAGCTTAAACAGTAAAAAATGATCCTGCTCAGATTCTCACAGTTTCAAAAACTGCCAGCTCAAGAGTAACAGGTAACTTTACAGTTAACTCAGCAAGTTGAGTCATGAAACAACATTTAATGGCAGTTTGCATTTCCCAGTTCCCTGAAGATAAGGGATCTTGGGTATCGTGATCGTAATTTTGAGTATATCAAGAAGAAAAGGTAAAAGCAACAAGAAAACCAAAATTTAGTCTTTCTTTTGAAGGAAAGGAAAGCTGCTTATGCATATTCACAAAATTTTCTCTGAGCCTAGACTGGAAAGATAAGCATAATTGTTATTGAGGAAAAAAATATTTAATTCACTTTCATTAATGTAGGAAGGAAAATGTCATTTTAAGTAACATATTGAATCTGATGCATATAGAACTCCTAGAACTGCAACTGTAAGCAAAATTAGCTAACAAAGTAACAAAGTTAGCTAAATTTCTGTAGTTGCATCAGTCTTTTATACTGTGTTTAAATGTGAGTGAGTGAAAAGCAATTGAATCAAGTCTAAAACTCTTTCAGATATTATTCTGGAGAATAGGTAGAAGAAAAGCCAATTTTCCCTCTATATACTTGAAAATCCTAGAAGAAAGTAAGCTGAATAGAGAATTTTTTTCTGTCTTTTGATTAGTCCATTGATGCATTAATTATGAACTTCAAGAAGGAAATAACAAATAACATATAGGTTGTTAATCATTCAGTACAACTTCACATTATACTAATGCTCAGGGCACTTTGTTATTTT
>VZRH01000517.1:639914-654607 GCA_013397555.1 Urocynchramus pylzowi | reverse complement strand
TTTTTTTTTTTTTACATCAGTTGGCCTTCTTACCATTTTATCATCAAAATCCACCCTTTCCTCCTAATGTCCTTGTGGGCAATTTGTCCCTTCTTTCTTTGTATCTAAAATGTGAATGTTTGATGCGTCATCTTCTACGCCTACCTCTCTCTGCTCAACTCTAGGGGTTTTGCCTTCATCTCTTGCAGAATCAAATTCAAATCCTTTGCCACATTTTTAACAATGGGTCTTGCCTCTCATATTTAAACTAATAACTGCCTCTTGTCCTTTATCTCCCTTGCTTCACATTATTGGTTTGTTTTTCATTGCTACTCTTCTTGCTTCCTGTGACATGAATAGTAGTTCTGTTATATCCTCTTATTGCAAACTCTTTCTAAAAAATTCCTTTGAGAAAATTCTTTATTCCTTTTGTATCTAAAACTTCCAGTTCTTATATATCTGGAGCAATGGCCTCTGAAAGCCTGTAGAGGATAATATTCCTTAGAAGCAATGGTATTGATGAATTAGCATGAAAAAATGAAGAGTAAGTGATGTGACACAAGACTGACTGGACTGGTGACATGGGTTAAGATTCTCTGACCTGGTTTTGGCTGTTTTCCCTGACCTGCTACATTAGTTTTACAGCTTCAGTTGTTTTAGATGGAATAGTTTACAAAACATAGAACATCAGCTGCCAAAAAAATGACAGAGAGAAATGACTAATGTCCTTTTTTAGTAGGGAGGTTTGCTTTCTCTTTTTTTCTTTTCACTTTAATGTCTCAGGCATGAATAATTCTATTCTATATTAAATGAATATGTAACAGGTCTCCAGATTTTCATCACTAATGAAGACTAAGAGTAAAAAGCCCTGATCTGAAACAAAGCCTAAATGATCCTCCGTACCAAAAGAGATATTAAAGGAAATGGGAGAAATCTAATAAATGAAATCCCTCCCATAGTCACCCTTGAAATGATTGGTCTTAGACATGGTGTGCTCTGCAAAGCATCAGTATTCATGCCAGAGTAAACTGAATTAATAGTGCTGAAAAGTGAATTATTTTGTAGCCCAGATTTTGGTTTTTTCTACTGCAGTCTTCTTAAAAGAGAAAATAAAAATGTATGAACTTTCTGTCATGAATTATTTTCTTATTTGTAGTATTTAACTTCACTAGGTCATCATTATGAACATCATTTCTGATGGATAAAATATTCCTGCAGCAGCTATAATTATAGTTAAACTTTTTCTACTTTTGATGTATAAATTATTAGAAACATTTACGTGGTGGAACAACTTAATTAGACATCATTTCCCTCTCTGGTATATTGCACTAAATAGCTTCTATAAATATATATATTTAACATACTATAAAATAAAATTGTGGAGGGAAAATAGAGTTGGGATGAAATTGCTGATAGGATTCTTTTTAGTTTTGACAGTGGAGGTTTCTTGGAGAATGGTGGTAAAATGTAGTTTATGAAGTAAAAGTTCTGTTTTCAGTTTATATTAAAATAAGTTTATCTATTAAATATCAAATTTCAAATATTATTTTAGAGAGTATTAAAATCTGAGATTTTAATTTTCTGGGGAATTGTGAATATTGCTGTTAGTTTTAACCTTGAAAATTCAGTTATCAAAGTCAATTGTTGAGCAAACACCAAAATTTCCAGTTGAAACATTTGTGTGGCTGTGCCTCATAATTAAGCAGAATTTTTTATGAACTTTATTCCACTGCTTTCAATGGGATCACTCCTTCCCAGAAAATCAGTATTTTCTTTCATGTTCCACAAAGATCTGACCTTCAGAAAGCACAAAAATAATTTAGTAAGTGGGGAGACTCTGTGCCAAGACAGGACACCAAGCTAAACTTTGGAGACGAACAGCGAACATGAAACACCTGGGATGCATTGCCTAAGAGATGTTCCAACAGCTCAAGGGAATGCAAAAATTAATATTCTGTGATTGGTATATGCAGTGCAGATCCCTAGGCTATGAATATGGTCGATTTGTACTGGGGTGGTTCCACATTTTCTTTTTTGTACTCTTTTTTTCCACCTTGGATGTCAAATTGTTCTGAGGAGAGAAACAAAGCAAGCAGAGCTATCCAGCTCACTTTCCATTAGGAATACCTCTGGAAGACTGGTAGAAAGGATAAAATCAGTATAACCACTTTGACCATCTCATCCAGAAAAATCTTGTGTGTTCTTTTCCACTGCTGTTTGTCCTTATTTCCCTTTTCTGTTTAATGGACAACTTTAAGCACAAATCCGCCTGAGTTCTGTCCTGAAACTCAAAACCTCCAGACACAGAAATATCAACCACAAGGACAAGTGAGTCCTCTAAAAATCAACATTAATGTGATTCTAGGTGGAAATAATATGACTTTTCCCTTTTGTATAGAACAGATTCTCCTTGCCACAGCCTTGTCAGTATTCAAAAGACCAGTCAAATTTCAAGGTCCACTAAAGAAATTGTTTCAGCAAACACTAGAAACTCCTTTAGAATGAAATTTGTTCTCTCAATTGAAATTCCATTTCTAAGATTTTTGTCCAAAGTTTTCTACAGATATTTCCATACCTCCAAAGTATTTAAAGCAGAACAGGACATTTGAAATAACTGGAATATTTTTTACTATTATCATTTTTATTTTCAATCTTTCATGATAATCAAAACTCCTTTCTTTGAAATGAGAAATGAGGTTAGCAGAGGAGAAATGCATCTTACTGGGGTCTTTGGCATTTATAGGTGATAGAAACAACATCACTGTTGGAGGAAAGGAGCAAAGGTGATGGACAGAAAGGAGATTCTATCTCCTCTGGGAATTTTCATATATAAGCTGGAAACTTAGATCCTGTAGTCTAAAAGTGGCTTTCCTCTTACAGATCAACTTCTCTCTACAATGGATGCATTCTGCCATCTAGATATATTCCACCAAACTGGTGATAACCTCAAGTGCAATTCTGATGCTCCAATCAGTTTAAAAATGATAGATGCATTTTGATGTTCCTTTTACCATGCTTTACATTTATATGCAGTTGAATGGTGAACAAATAGTTCAAAGAAACAAAATTTCGAAGACAAGAGTACACCAGAATTTTTGAAATGCATGCATTCATGTATGCAAGAGTGTATGCCTGTATACTAATTCCTTCCAAAACACTGTTTATATAAACTTCATAAATTAATAAATTTTAATAATTGATGGTATAATCTTGAGTAAAGCAGTCACTGTGTTTTGAAGCCAGAGTATGACCAGTATGAAATACCACCTTCAGGTCTAAGTAAGAAACACAAGCAACTCAATGCTGTTGAAAGATTATGTTGCATACAATTTTTCATAGTGACATTTTAAATATTATTCAGAGAAGAGGTAATTAGGAATTCATGCCATTGGTGAGAAAGATTGGCCATATGTTATTTGAAGTTGCTAATACAGATGGTTTCACTTTACACTGTATCTTTAAGTATAGTATTTTAGAGCCCACACTGTCTGTAGATACCCTTATTCTCTCTGCTGCAAAGAGAGATTGAATCATTTTTGTTGTTCAGTCATGTATCTAAATGAGTAAGACAAAGTCGTTGCCTCTATAAAAAGACCTATTTCTCTGGATAAAGACAGTTAATAATGGCAAGAGTCAAAAAGATACCTGCCTGAATATTTGTTTGAACCAGAAACACAGTCTAACAAACAAAGAATTTGATTCAGTGATGAATATTTCTCTGCAAGCTACTTATTTTTATGGTCAATGTAAGCTCACTGAATGTATGAGTAAAAATTATGAGGATCTTCCTCTAAAGTGTTATGTATGTTTTCACTTTTGCTTGTCTATTTTTTAAAGCCAATTTCTGATTTTTATTTTTAATATAAAAACAGGAATCCATGAGAAAAAAAATCTGGAAGGTTATTGGTGATGTCAAGGGTTGAATGAAAGAAATTATGCTATCTCTACTCTGGTTGTCCCTACTTTGCCTGGTATAGTTGTAAAGAAAAATACATGAAAGATTCTTGGATCCTTAATTCTTGAATCTATAAATGATAAGCTGTCTTTATGGTTTTGAGTTCTTGTTTTTGTAGGATTAGCCCATTAATGCTAAGTAGGCCTCTAAGACTTACGTTTTTCACAATTTAAGGTTCACCTTAAAATTTAGTCTATATTTAAATACAATGTAAACATACACAGTGTAGAATAGCTAGGGTAAAAGATTCCTTTTTCATTAAAAATGCAGCTCAGCAGATCTGTGATAAATGGTGACATTATGTATATGCCAATCCCTTCTGGAAAATTGGAGTGATTCTAGACTTTGCCAAGAATTTGACAGGCCACCCTAAATGTTTAATCAGGGATGCTGTGACATTCAATACTGCTTGTATAAATGTGTCAGTCTAATTTTTATTAAACCTCTTAAAAATGAAACATTTCTGCAGAAAAGAAAAAAAATCATGAGTGAACCAAACTAATGCTATTAATGTTTCTCACTGGATATGATATAATCTAAAGTTAACTATGAGCCTCACTACAGTGAGCACAAACTTACCTAGTAAAAGTTTTGAGTTGGAATAGACCTCAGAGGAGTGTTGTGTCAAATTAATGGTCATGAAGCAGGGCTCACAGAGCATTAGTAGTCAGCTTCTGCCTTGGGTGAGACCAGGGAATAGATGCCATTCAGGAATCTGAATGGAATTTCTGTGTTAAAATTCTGTCCTTCAAAAACCAGAAGAGCCTGACGGGACTTTCCTGTGACTCTTCATTGCATGATTCTACTCTGGCCATGGAAAATACATGTTGGATTGCAGATAAGGGCCAGGGAAGGCAATTAAGAAGAATCCTTCTTAAACTGTTGCTGCTGCAGATTAAAAGGGCTTTATTAGCTACTTCAAATTCTGACAAGCCCTGCTTACATGAGTTATCTTTCATTTTTACATATAGTCTGAGGATTTTTAAAGTGAGACTAGATGTATAATTAAGAAGAATTTAGGTTTATGGGTATGAGTTAAATTTCCCAATATAGAATGTACTTTTGAATTAATATTTGTATTTCATAATGATGCTCTTAGTGGTGTTTCTTCAGATTGTCTCTTATACACATTTTATTTGCTTTCATCCCTGTTCTGGTATTGAAATAGGGAAGTAATGAGATTCTATTCTGCCATCAATAAGTGATAAATGTTTTACCAATGAAGGTCATCCAGGTTTTAATTCCCAGTGCTTGTGAGAAAGTGATGGATCCCATCATCGTTTGCATATTGATTTTTATTTGTTCTGGCTCAGGACACTGGGACATGCTGGGTTGGGGTGTTGTTCCTTAAAAACAGAATAGAAACACACTCTATAGGATAGACAAGGCAGAGGCTTATGCACAGAGGAAGCATGAGGCCAGGAGACAGGGCTGGTCAGTGTAATAAGCATTGAGGGTTTTGTGCATGCCCTAAGTCTTCTGAAATTTTACAGAGAGTGTGATAATGAAGAATGAAAACACATTGTAAGACACACCTAAAATATCAATGCAAGAGACGGTGACTTTTTTTATATAGCCAAAGCTTCCAGTCAAGGTGAGAGGAAAAAGGAACATTTTCTTATGCTGTTTCTCCCAATGTTTCCAACAAGATGTATCATGTTCATTTTTGACAAAATAATGAAGTAAGACTCTAATACCTTGACCAGCTCTGGATTGTAAAGCTGTTTACATACTCTTACTTAATCAACCCAAAACTGCAGAATTGCTGCATTTGTCAGCATTCTTTCCCGCCTGGAAAGTGGGTACAGTCAGAATCCCCAGGATTCTTTTTCAGTGATGAATAATTAGATGTGTCTACTGGAAAAAAAATATTGTTGTTCTATACTATCTTTGGTGTAGTGCTGTGGGCCAGGATATGTACTCCAGCACTTCTACCCAGACCTAGTATCCACCTCTGCTGCTGGGTAGGAAGAAAAGGTACAGCCCAGGATTATATTCAGAAGTACAGATTATGCTTAAAAAGAGACATCAGGTAATCCAAAGCTTTCATGGTTCCTGTAGATTCAAGAGGGTTTTTAAGAAATTGGTTCTTACCTGTTACTACAGAGTTTTTATGATTTAAGATAAAGAAAATTCCTATTTAATTTCCTGTAGTCATGTTTCAGGAAGAATTATGTGATAGACATATTCTCTGAAATATTTTATATAGAAACACCAAATATTTCCATCACATAGAGAAAAAAATTCAATAGGGAAGAGGATTTGGGGTCCCTAAGAGAGAGAAAAATATTCATGGTTTATCTTGTATGAGGTCTAGTAAGATGCTAACTTTCTTATCTGGTAGTTAGATTTTTAATCTTACCTACTCAGCCATCATTCTTTTAATGTACCAAGTCATCATTATCCTATCATCAGCAAGAAGTTGGTATATCCAGCACTGAGCTGAAATGCAGGATCAAAGCAAAAGGAGAGAAAAAAAGATGGAAAATGTAATCTAATATTTCTTACAGTTTTAAAACCACTTTTGCCATGTCGCTGAAGTCCGAAACTTAGCCACAAATGCATTCACTTTCTCTGTGCTTGAGATTTCTGGAAATTATACTGTGGCCACTCAAGAAAATAGCAGCCTGCCCATTTTTTCTTCCTTTTCCCCACCCCAAACTGCATCCCAGCCACCCTGACAGATGGTTAATTCATGACCTTCAATGTAATTCATGATTAGATGAAGGATGAGGATGCTTTAACATAGCTGTGGAGGGCACTATACTGTTAAATGTTGCTGGGGACACTGGAACAAAATATTGTTCATTAAGATACTTCTTTTTCTCCTTACAGCACTTTTACCTTTATATTAGTCTGTGTTTATGTGTAATTGCAGAATTTTGACTCCAGCCTAAACTGAAGAGGCAGTCATACAAGTCATGTGGCTTCTTTGGGGAAGAGTGGAGAAGATTGACTATGGACAGAATAGTATTGATTTAGTATCCAACAATATCTTGTTTGCTCCACTTGAAATATTTAAGTTGCATTAACAGTATGCTCCATTTGGGCATTACTTGGAGTGTGATGACAAGTTGGGAAAATGAAGAAAAACCATGCAGGCTGACATGAAACCATTTTTTTGCTGTCTGAAGGCAGTTACCTCCTAGGCCTTAAACACAGAGGAAAAAAAATCTGGACACAGAAATTCCCTTACTGAAAATGTGAGGAATAGGCTTACAAATGGGGTTTCTGAAAAAGCCCAATGAGACATCAAATAAATATACAGAGAGAAGTGTTTGATATTAAAACTCCCTATGATTTGATCATGTTAGATCAAATGTTCAGCAACTGAGGAAAAGTAGCACTTAGATTTTCTGTATTATAGAAGACAATGGAAAACAGGAATATCAAACATATAAATGACCAGGAAAAAAAGATATTTCACTGTAGTGCACAAAAAAATGTTTGCATTCTAGGATGAAAAGCAAAAAGCTGGAGAGCCCTTTTAATCATGCTAAAGACTGTATGATGATATACCAAGCCCAGTGTTCCCTAGTTACCACAGCAGTGTGGTAAAGTCGTATTTGCTATTCATATCCCAGCAGTAAAAGTGAGGACAACTTGCCCTGATCTTCTGGAGGCAACCTGAGCATATAGGAAACAAAAAAGGGATGAGAAAAGCTGTGGAGTCTTCAAAGTTGCCTAAGGTGTTTTTTATGGCAGAATGATTCCTAGCCTCAGAGTAAAACAATGACTACCTGATCAATGTATCACATAAATTGCTTTACTCTGTAATCTTACAGAGCATTGTTTGGTTCATAATTTGTTTTTGAAATTTTTTATTTTATTGCACACCCATAACAGTTACTGCCATAACTTAAATGATGTTTTAATATCATGAGATCTCATTATAACACTCTGCTTATTCAGTTTTTGCTGATATGTTAAGTAAGAATGCCAGCTGTTCTAGTTGCATTATTGGGTTCATGGATTACTAAAAAGAAAACTAATATACTCATTATTCTTTTTTTTTTTTTCTATTGAGTAGCATTTAGAGGCTCTAGTCAGAATTAGTCTCATTATTATAGATGTTGTATAAACATTAAAGATGCCCTTACACGGTAAATACAACATGCTGTTCTTGTTTAGTTTCATGTTGAAACAAGCTGAGCTTTGTTTACAGTTTCAGAAAGAGAGGTCATGTTTAACTGTTGTTCATATTTAACTAACATTTAATTCAGTTATCCAAAACCTGCATAAAGACTAACAAAATGTATATCTTAGATCTAAGGTTACACTGAAAACTGTCTAAGATGTACCTCAACGATTTTGTACTGACAGCCTAAATATTGTATTGCATACTGATCTGGGGGTGGAGAAGTGGAAGTAAAACAAATTGTTTTCCATCACAAAGCAACACTGAATATAGTAGCACTATATTATTTACAGCGTAGATGCTTATTTAATAAATTTATTGGTAGCAACCTCAAGAAAATTGAACCAAGTTGAAAAAATGTAGCATTTCATCACATACTGAAAGAAGAATGTGTGCAGATATGTTGCAATTTACTGAAATGTAGTTTATTTTGATATACATTGCATACTGCAGGCAAGAAAATTTATCTTTATATTGTATGTTATTATCATATGTGTCAAATAGAAGTTTCATTTGTCACATTTCAAAAAAATATAGGCTCATTTCAGGAAGGCAGTTATCACTCCATGTGTATGCTTGCCATATTTATTTTAAAGTTTTAACCGTCACTTCAACTTGATTTTTCTTGGAGAGCTAGAAAGAAACTACCATCTTTCTCATTGTTTAACAGAGAAAACTCATGGTCAGATTGGTTAGATCTCACAAGATTGCTCTAGCATTAGCTCATCTGGAATGTGATACTGAGGACAAAAGGGTGCAGGGCATTTTTGCCATGGTGTTTTAGTAAACACGTGGAATGAACCTGCTCTTGGAATCAGCAACCTCCTCATGAAGAGAAGGGGCTGTAAAAACATTGTCAGTGATTTGAAGTAATTCAAACATTTTTAGCTCTGCTTCTTAAAAACAGTTTTTAAATCAGTAATCATGCCAAAATGTCAGAATTCTTTGCAAAGGGGAAGTTTAAAAATTTTGCCCAAACTTTTCTTACAAAAAATTTTCATACTCATGCTATCATTAAGTGACAAACCTTAAATAGCAAATAACTCACTTTGATTATTACAAAAAAGAAAGATAAGCAGCTCTGCTTCTTTTCAGTTATTGGCTACAAGAAGAGAAGCTTAAAATTTATTAGCCTGGGATTGGAAATGTCTCTGAGGATCTAATAACAAGTCAGATAACAGACTTGTTCTAATTTTAATTTTTGTAAGAATCCCTGCTTTTGAAACAAAACAATATTGTTCCAGATTCTTCGATGGCTACCTTCTTTTGTAGGTATTTAAAAGAAAATGTTTAAAAATGAAGATGAGAAAAGAGATTATACATTGATTTTTTTTTGCTTTGCTTTCAGCTGCATATTTTCATATAAAACTTATTTTAAAATGCACTAAACTTTGAAATTACTTTGTTGCAAAAGCATTATTTCATACTGTTAGCTGTGATCACTTGGAAAAAAAGTGCAACTCGTTTATATAAATTGATAGCCCAGAGGAACCCCAGAACTATAAAATAAATACCCATAACATTACATGAGATAAATGCAGCTTCTGCAAAAATTATTTTCAAAGTGTAATTAGAAATTTTTATTTCTGACAGAAATCTATGGCTTGAATTAGCAAATGTAATAAAATATTCAGACTAAAGCTTAGACTTTATCCATTGAGACATACCTTAAAAGGAAATGGAACACATACAGGGTACTTTTGATGTTATAGACAGAGAAGAATCTTCAGTGTATCAATCTTTCCATATTAATATATTGTCTGTGCTTTAGGAGGATATTTGCAGAACAACATGTAACATGTTAGGTCACTGCAGTGTGTCCCAGAACCAACTCATCACTTTTAGCATAATCTGTGGCTACAGTCTCTGGGTATGGTCACAGAATGTATTTTCTGTATTCAGTTGGTTTTTGATGTTATCAGATTCTCTAACACTTTGTCAACAAAAACTCCAACTATTTTTATTATATAACATAAGAGAAATGCCAATAATTCAGTTACAGAAGATTCATTCATATCCAAAAAAAATGAATGTCATTGAGTAATGCCAAAGTTTGAAGCTCAGCATAGAGGATAAAAATCCAACAATAACATGTTTGCCTGTATCAGGCAACCTCACAGGCCAATATTTTGTCAGAGCTTACACATGCAGTAATGTATATCAGCATGTCTCAACCTTCATAATTATAACACAACTCTCAGAACATATAGTAGGTGTTTCAATTATAGAAAAATTCCATTTTGGGAGCGTTGTGGTAAGTCTTGCTATAGCTCACTGTAACAAGATTTGGGGTTTTTACGAAGATTAGTTTTAAGCATCACACAGATCAGTCAGAGCTCAAAGGGTGAATAAATTAAACCCATGTTGCACTTTAATGTGATGTGATTGCTTATTGACAAGTATTGCAATATGTAAACATTCAATTCTCAGCTGCCAGTTAGCATCCAATTAGCGAGAGATGCCTCTGCCCAAATTAAGGTGCAAACAAGACCATATGCTGAAGGCAGTAATATGAGTTTTATTTAACAGTAAATGTGAGGTAGAGAGAAGGAAATCTAAGAGAAAGAAATTGAAGAAAGAGAAAGAAATAAAAGAGGGACAGGGAAGAAGAGAGAGAAGGAGAGAGAGAGGAAGGAGAGGGGAACAGAGAAAGGGAGAAAGAGAGAAGGAGGGAAAGGGAGGGAGGGCAGTGAAGAGAGAGGGAGAGAGGGACACAGAGAGAGATAGAGAGAGATAAATCAAGCTATCAAGAGACAATCACCAGCAGTGTCCTGTTGGTTCTTCTTCACCCTGGGCTTCTTTGTGGTGTGGGTCCCAGAGTTGTTCTTCTGGGGGGTACCATCTTTATAGAGTCCACATTCCAGGTATCCACAGAGGTGTATTCCTGTAACTTGGGGTGATCTTTGCTTGCTCAGTGATATGTGTAGGAGCAGTTTGCCTCAGTGGGAATTCTTGTCCAGGTGTGTTAACCAGAATGTTCTTACCAGATCTCACTTCTGCCAGGGCTGGAATTAGTGCCTTCCTGTCTCAGATTCTTCCCTTCTGTGCTTATCTCAAGTTGTCACTGTGGGAGCTTATCTTATGTCATGTTCCTTCTGTGGCCTTGACAGTGTTTGAGACAGGTAACTGTGCCCTTTAAGGCCTTACAATACTTCTGTAACTATTTGTTATTTCCCTGTTTCTTGCTAATGGCTGATTCAGTTAATCCTTACCTTCTGACATGAATTCTAATGACAGGAATTGCCTGACAGGTGCACTTGCAACAGGTAACCTTGGAGGCACTTAAATTTCATCTCACCAGCTAAACAGTTTCTGTCTCTACTTATTTCCTATGTTTCTGAGCTTCAGGGTTGGAGGGGTTTTTGGTTTAGGGTTGGGTTTTTTTGCTTTGTTTTGGATTTGTTCCGGATGGTTGGTTGGGATTTTTGGAAGGAATAAGAATAGGTTCAGAACAGAAATGGGAATTAGTGTAGTAAATGCTCATGTCTTTTACCATATTGTATTCTATCCAAGTGTCTAGTGTATTTATTAAAATACCTTGTCCTTCCAGGATGCGTATCAGAAATGTTGGTGAAATTTATTGTCTCTAAATCTGAGCCCCTAGCTACTAATTTTCCACCTTATTCACCTGATTCAAACTCTAACAGGTGTATAGCATGGCAGTATTAGAAAAAGTTATGTAGATTATGTTGTATTTCAACATGCAAATACAAAACCCGGTAGTAGCTTCAGCTGCTCACTGGTGTGGTGATTACATTCTCTGTCCTGTTATGGCTGCTTGGATGATCAAAAAAAAATTTGACTTTGAAGGTTTCTAGAATGATGTCTTTTATGGCAGACAGGCAAAGACATGGGCAATCAAAGGGGTGCTGTAATTTTTGGCTGAAGACCAAGAAACTTGGAAAAATTCAGCACAAAGTTGGAATTCTTCACTCCATCTTTATAGTAGAATGAGACTAATAGTCAAAATTATTTTTAATGATCAAAATTTTATACCATGGTAGGCTCAAAATGCTGAAGACACATTTTATGTATTAAGAGTTAAAATATCAGATTCAGAGACTTCTGGCAATGTCTTTGGTGTTGCTATAATTTCAGCATCACCTGACAGCTGTAATAAAGATCAGTGAGTTATTGCAAATAAGTTGCTTATCATGTAGCTTTGCACTGGAAGAATATTTACTGAAATTAGTGTCAGTGTTAGCGACAGTGAAACCATTTGGCAAATCTAGCAGGGAATTTAAAAACTAATAGAGAAATAATAGATGTAACTCGCCCTCCTTCTCCCTGCAGTGTAGAAACATGAGGACTCTCAAATCAGGTAAGCCTAAATCTCCCATCTAATATAAAATAAATTTTAATAATTAATCAGATATAGAAGTATTGATATCTCTTCTGAATTCCTGATAGCAAGCTGGCCAGAGCTACTATTTTCAGGTAAAACTTAAACACACTAACTTTGACCAGTACTTCTCTCCTATTATCTGTGAGCAGCTTATTGGCCATGAAATACAAAGGCACAGTTTCTTCCATGCTTGTTAAAGATTGTCTATCCTTATTTTCTTCAGATATCAGAGTACAGTTTGGTCTAAGTGGAGAAAACTTCTGCTTGTTTTCATTGCATCGGCGAAGAGCAGCATAGACTACAAAATGTCCAAGTTGGTGTACCAAGCACAAAAGATGGAACTGGGAGTGGGGGGAGGCAGGAGTAGGAGGGCTGAGGCATTTAAATCACACCACACATGTGGGAGAGTGATCTGTACTAGGCAGAGCTCACTGGGATGCTGCTGCTGCTGTTCACTGGATTATATCAGCCAGCATGGATTACCCAAGCAAAGAAATTCCCTTTACCTGTGTTTTTGAATGTGCCCATCCATTCCTCTGTCCAAGTTTTATGTCACATCAGGACAGGAATTAAAGCTCTAAATTATAATAAGATTAAGCTTGCATTTTGGGGGGGATAATAAAATAAAATATTTTTTATTTTATTATCAATGTTTTTGTGCATTTCAATTTTTTTTCATGTATTACAAAATTATCTAATTAAATAAAGTTTGATTATATTAATGTCAGGCATTTAGTATCAGATTTCTTGCTTTTCAGGATACCTTCAAAAAAGTATATAAAGGATTTAAATAAATCCTGATAAACACGAATCTATGGAAAGGTTGCTAAAATGTAAAGTCCATGTGTTTGCTTCTACATTTCAAACTTTAATAGTACAAGCAGTTTCCTTTCAGTATTAATTCTGGATTTATTTACAATCTGCTGAGAACAGAAAAAAAAACCTTAGTGTGAGTTGCTTTATCCTGAGCAGTAGACAATGGAGCCAACATGTAAAATCATAGATTAGCATGTCACTCAGAGTGTTATTATACTCCCCAAAATAGCAGGTCTACTTCAAGCAAGACTGTGATTTATGATTCACAATCACAAAAATTCTCTAAGCCAATAAAGAAGACATCTAGGAAGAGTAGATCTAAGCTTCTACAAAGCTCAGAGATTTTACCTTTTATAAAGTCAAATTATCTGCTTTCAGCACTGAAACAGTATTTCATAATGACAAAAGGAGCTGATTGCTGGTGTACAACAGCCTGACTTAACCACAGGCTTCACTGCAAGTGTACAGGAGAGGTTTTGTAAATGTGGCATTAAGAATAACTGGTGGTTGTCTTGTTTTGGTGTGAGCAAGGAAATAAATTCAAATAAATGTAAATGATGATTCTTAGATGGCAGCTCCCATTAAATTTGAGTCTTATATTAATAATTACACTTCTGAGAAAATGAAGGGACTGTAAACACTATTGATTTCAGAATTTAGTTGAAGCCATAAGAACCATGGGGTTTGTCACATACAGAGCAAACAAAGGTGACTTGACAGATCTTCACACACAATGGAAGTCAATGTGGTTGAAGCTGAAGCTGCAGAAGGCAGAGCAAAAACGTGAATGACAACTGTCTAGTGCTCATGAGATTATCAGATGCTGACATGGCATTTGGTGATGTGATTCACAGAATCACAAGGTTGGAAGAGACCTTCAAGATCATTGAGTCCAGCCCAGCCCTAATACCTCAACTAAACCATGGCACTGAGTGCCACATCCAATCATTTTTTAAAAACACATCCAGGGATGGTGACTCCACCACCTCCTCGGGCAGACAATTCCAGTATTTGATCACTCTTTCCATAAAAAACCTTCTCCTAATATCCAACCTGTATTTCCCTTGGTGCAGCTTAAGACTGTGTCCTCTGGTTCTGTCAGCTGCTGTCTGGAGAAAGAGACCAACCCCACCTGACTACACCCACCTTTCAGGAGGTTTCATTTTAAATGCCTGCTTTGGGCTGAATGCAAGATCTGGAATAATAAAGCAAAGGATGAGGTTTCTGATTCCAGCACACTTGAGGGTAAAGCTTTCATTGACTTGAGCTGAGCCAGGAAAACATCCAGCAGGTATTTTTGCAAATGTAACACAAAACATAGGCACTACATATATCTGAGACCTTGCCCAGTACATTTGAACCTCTTGTTTTTCTTTTCTACTGACCATGTCACAGAATTTCTGCTCATTCTCTTTATATCATACTTGCCATACTATCTAAGGAAAAAAAAAAAAAAAAAA
>VZRH01000517.1:612251-639801 GCA_013397555.1 Urocynchramus pylzowi | reverse complement strand
AAAAAAAAAAAAAAAAAGAAAAATATACAGAAATTTTTGTAACTTACTATCAAACCAACTTTTGAATCAGTGTGAAAGTATTTTGCAGAAGATTAAACTCACACTAAATCTGTCAATGCAAAATTCTAAGTCTTGTTCTGCTAGCTCTGTGGGAGATTTACCTACTGAATCCAAGTGCTTATACAACTATGCTAAGAAATTTCAAACACAGCCTTCAGCATCACTTTCAGTGGAAGAGGCAAAGAACTGCCTGTCAGAAATTGCTAGCTTGGCACACACTGAAATCTCCAACTGTTTTCAAGTAAGGGCAGGATTTCTCTTTGGAAGAGATATTTCCATTAGTGATGGATGCTGGAAGGGATTTTTATATGGGCAAATGGGCACTTGGCGTATATAATTGTATTTCCTTAGTACCATTTACCTGAGTTCAAAACATGTAATTCATTTAGTGTTTTATAAATTGTTGTTTTGAAGCAGTGCCAGAAATTACAACAAAAATCGGAATTACCATAATATTGTTTTTAATATGGAGCTCACATATAAATGGAAGGAACCAAATCAAGACATAATTCAAACTCATTATAAATAGCAGCTTAACACTGAAATGTGCTGATATGAAAAAAATTAAGTACAGGATTAATTATAGAGAAAAATAAAGCAAACACATGCAGTAAACTAATTAGATGTGAACTTGTTCATAGAGAAAAGAATGTTTATCCTGTCCAGAGACAGATTTAAGATCTACTTATAATTAAAAGATCCCACTAATGGTACTAAAGGACATTAAAAGTTCCTGCAAAACATTTCATCAAATGATAGGATTCAAAATACAGGAAACTGCATGTACTTTCTACATTCATTTTAGAACCATGTGCTTCAGCAGTTATTAGATATAAAAGCAATATAAAGCTATATCTTCTGAATGGTGCTGGCCTCACAATATTTCTGCTCCACGCTAGTTTTCCTGTAACAGATTTGATTTGGTAATGAAACCCTTCCAGGCTGTTTTTGAGCACTAATGCCTCTTGCACCAAATGGAAATTAACTTTTTATATGATCAAATGTCATCAGGATAACAAATTACTGTGAAAAATATTCACCTATTCTGCTTCAAGTGTTCATCTTTGGAGACATTTGGTGTGTACTTTATGGGAAATCCAACTTTAAATGGAAAGGAAATGTAGAATTATACCAAAGGTTGGGTGTCAAGTAGTACATATCCAGTAAGAGAGTTTGTTGCCAGGGTAATGAGGAAAACACAGCAAGATAAATTAAATGTTTCAAAGTTTTCAAAAGGCATGTAGCTCTTGGCTTTCTTGTTGGACCAGTGTTTGCTTCAGCAAATTATTGAAATTTGCCACAGCCCAAAGATGCTTATCCCTGTAATATCGTGTGCAAAGCATTCCTCAATGCAATCCCAAACTCACTGCTCTAAGCTGGATCTCTAAGAGATTTCAAAGCATTAAACAGAGCGAGAGTCCAGGGGTCATGGCCTTATCTCTGATCTCTTTGAGTAAGAGGGTGGTAAAGGCAATTCCAGTAAGTACATGGAGCCAGTTGTCCGTACAGAGAGAGATGAGAAATGGTCTCTAAGCACAGAAACAGCAGTCGTCCCAGAACTTTATTGTTTCAAAAAGGATTGAATTTTGTCTGTAAAGGACACAGATTGCACCCATCTGTGTACTTTATATACATATATGTGTTTCAAGAACAAATGAGAACCCTGTGATATGATATTTTTTTTTTCTTCCTTGTTATATTTTATCCATGAGACTCCCCTTCCCTTCCCTTCCCTTCCCTCCCTCCCATCATTCCTTCCTCCATTTGCATTTAACTTCAGGCCAAAGCCAAGACCCACTGATTAGCTGGAGTGTTTTTGTGGGTTTCAGAGACACCATTTTTTAAAAGTCCTTAAGACAGCACCACTTACAGAGAGTGTTCTGGATCCTTTATGCTGTTACATGATGGTAAATTTTATAATCTACTGCTGCATAGGGTGCTAATAAATGCCTCTCTAATTGGTGAATACTTTTATTCCTAAAATGTCGATTACTGTGAGTAATTCAGAAATCTTAATGAATAGTTACGTATAAGGAAGTAATTTTGAAAATGAGCCCTTGAAGTACATGAAAACAAAAAGAAATGCAGTTTGCTTAAGAGGTGCTGATGAGATCAAAGAAGTCCAACAGAAAATGGAACTCTTGGACTTGACAGGAATAATTTTGTTAAGTGTGAGCAGATATGACTCTCAAAAAGAGTAAGCATCCAAATAAGAGGCATTTAATCTTACAATAAAACAGTACTTGAAGCATTTGCAAACATTCATCACATTCTTTCAGTATGGGCAAGGAATATTTTAAGCAAGATTGTCACTATCCTTTCTGGCAGAATTCAACATATGAATACAAATGGCCTCTCTACCTAGCTGGCTAACAGTAACAGGTTAGAGGATGCCTTTGCACCCACTCCTGGCTTAAAAAGAGCACAGCTGATGAAGAGGTCACAGCTGCTTCTGGGTAGGATATTTCTTCTGGCAATAGTTAAATTTAAACGTTTGACTGATATAATTTCCTGGTTGATATACCACAGCTCAGATCTTTATTCTTGTGCATTCCTTCCCTGGGTTCACTTCTTCTCGGGAATTTATTAGTTTATTTTCTGAGCTCAGTCATATCCTTTTACTCTCAGGCTTTCAGTAAGCCTCTTACTTCATTTGTCCTTGAAGTAAAAACTTTCTTCAGTATTTCAGAAGTCCTACAGTGTTTCTCCTGCCCTGTTAAACTTCAGGTGCTGGGGAGGTTGGCCTTTATATTTTGGGTGGGGCTTTTTTGGTGAAAATGTAAGCCTTCCTTTTCTGTATGATTTTTTTGAAATTTTCCCAAGAGTGTCTGAGAAAAATCTTCCAAACAGCTTCAGGCTTCTTAGTCTTTTCAACTCTGTACAAAACACATACAAAAGTTTCTCTTTCAGTCTTTTTTTTTCCCTCTGTGGAAATAAAACCTTCAGAATACCACCTTTCTTTTTGCTTGTGCTCTATTTGTCTTAAATACTCTTTCATTTGAAGTATTCAGGTAGAGCTGAGTCTAATAGAAAGGTCTATTTTTTTCATTTGCTTTCAGGTAAGACTGGATTATCTCATGATGTCTTGCATTAAAAATTGAACAATAAAGGATGATGCTGCCTGCATGCTGAGCACTGTGTGCTAATAGAAGCCTAATGATTTGATGTGCCTGATGTGCAAACCTTTCTGAGATCCTCATGCACATCACATACCTTCTCCTGTCCCCAGTTCAGAAAGCATTCTAGGAAACTTCACATAGTATAAACTCAGCAATGCTGCAGGAGTGTGATTAGACTTGTGAGTCCTGTATTGGTAAAAGTAATCTTTTAATTGCTGATTTTAATTCAGAAATTACATAGAAAAGCATTGTAGCAGGTGTTTTAGACTGTGAAATTAAGAGAGGAGCATTTGAACTGCCAACTACTGAAAGAAAAATGGTTCACTCCTATGCCTGCAGTTTTACTGAGAAGAGTATGCTATCAATTTCACATTTCCATGCTAACTCCTGTGTACATAAACTCTCCCTTATAATATCACCAATGAGAATCAGCACATAGACACTGATAGTTAGTTATCTCATATTACCTTCCTCAGGAGAGTGGATTTTGGCAGGTGAGTACACCTAAAAATGTTCTGTGGTAAACATCTGGTGTTGTGAAAAGTGATCTGTTCCATAAAGTCTAAGTCATTATTGTTTGTCATGTCACTTTCTTGGGTGGTGATCAGCTGCCAAAGATTGAAGTGACATATCTTAATCTGTGGGAAGACAGAGGAGGTAGTTTGGTTGAACAGGATGTTCTGCTTTCCTTCCATTGCTGTGATTCAGGAAAGCAGTGGCTGTAAGACAAAGCTCAGAAAATGCTTCTGGTGGTCAGACAACCATTTTCTCCAGAAAGGGCAGTGACTGATGGGTGCACCTGCAGCAGAATCCAAGTTCATGCAGCTCCCAGGAAAAGGAACTCCAGAGCCTAACAAGTTCCATGGCTGCCTAGGATCATGAAAGATGTTTTCAGTACTTTATTTAGGCCTTTATTCCAAAATGTCCTGGCTTTGTGCTGGGTGAACCCTTAGTTGATAGCACAGGGTTTAACTTCCCTCTGTGATTCCTCCTAACCATGTCTGCTTATGTTGCAGACGTTGCTGTCATGTGTCTTTTCAGAGCATTTTCAGGCATCCAAGCTGATGACACCCAGGCAGTCACAACTCCAACTTACTCAGAAATTCACTGTGAGCCCCATTATTGGTAATGCTTCATATGTGTTCAATATTCTGAAAGTGGTGAAAAAAGTCATGGTTTCAGTACTGAGGAAGTGGGATAAACTTAACAGGTAGAGAGGAAGTACTGGAAATTCTGGAGTTTTCATTCAACACATTTTGGATCCCAAATTAATAGCTAATCATGAAATTATTTGACCATTCAGTTGAAATAAACATTTTAAACAGCACACTATTTCTAAAATACTAAACAAGTAAAGAATTTTATTCAGATATTGGCCTTTTTGAGAAAGGAAAACAACTTTCAGTGCAGGCACTTTGGAAAACATATTAAAAAATAAATCAATCATATTATCAATGAAAAGAGAAACAATCCTAAAGGAACACTCAATCTTTCTTTATATATACACATAGAAAGAACATACACAAAGAAAGAGCCCATACTGCTTTAATCTAGGGTGGGATTGGTTTCAGTCGGCTCCAGTGATGGATCAGGATGCAATTATTTGTGACAGATATGAATTTCTTGTAGGTATTTTATACAAAAACACAGAAAAGTGACAAGAAACTTAATAGGCATTAGGACCACAGCAGAAGTTTAATCTAGCTTTGAAGCACATTTAGTTCTGTAGGAGTGTACTGCACTCATCCCTGAATGAGATTTAGTTATTTTGTGCACAGATTATGATATCACCACAATAAGCATGACAAATGCTCCAATTTGAGCAGGAGTCCTGTCTGAATGTTAAAGATCCCCTTCCAGGCATTGCCTCTGGATTTCTAATTTCCTAACCATATTCATTATGAAAAATATATGAGATATCAGCCAGTCCATATTTTAATAAAGAACAGGAAAATCATCTCATTAAATTACACTGGGAGAAAGTATTTTAACTACAAACAGTAAGACACATGCATGTGTGCATCCACATATACCCTTTCTCCAATCCAAAAATTTTAACTGTTTTGGGTCTCTCTCCAGTAAAAACTCCTCATGAGGGTCCTGACCAATATTGTGTTTTGTCAGATGCTCATAAAACTATTTACTGTACCATCTCTGTAGACCAAGCAGAGCCAGTCTGAAAAATTGAGTTCAGTGTAACATGGTGAAGTGTAGAGATATTTTCTGACAGCACATTTTTTTTTTACATGATATGCAGGTGAAAAATTGATAGTTTTTCATCAGGTCTCAAATGTATATAACCTGGTCTTCTTCCAGCTCAAGAATGATGATCAATCATAAAGCTTTACAGAGAAATGGGAAGAGGAGGTAACATAAAGAAAATAGAAATATATTTTGCATTTTGATTAAGTTTATTGGAAAGGCATTATATCTGACATTAAAGGACTTGTTAAAGTTGTCAAATTTGGCATCATAAGGCACTGCTGAGATTTTTGATTAGTGACTGTAGCCTCAAAATATCCTTAATCTAAGCATGCTTGTTATTTTTTAATATGTGTACCTACCTTGTTGAGATTCTCCATTTGTAATTTGTTTTTACACTTTCATGTTTTGTGAAACTATTCCATGGCTTGAGTCTGAGGTAGAGCTCTTATTTTGATCCAGTGAACTGTTGCTTGTTCACTGTAATTTTAAACACTATCTTTTTCCTTGTGTATAATACCTTTCTCATATAAAATAGCTGTCTGTAACCAGAAGGTTCTACTGAAGCTGGGAAATTTTAATGAACATTTGAACTGTGATACAACAGCTGATGGCTTGGAGTTTGAGCTGGACTGCAAGGTGGTCTTTATGGTAAGATGAGTTATAAAACTAATTAATTTATTTTAACATACTGTCTTTAAAGACTTTGCAAGATTTCTCTTAAGATTAGTTGCATAAACCTGGTTATGCTGTGCAAAATTCAGTCCAATCACACAAATCTCTACTTTATTTTGACTATGTTCATATGGTACACAAAATTATACCTTTATGTATACTCTATATGACTTGTATTTTCATTTGTAAATATACTATGTTTATCTATTTGGTGGAAGATTGAGATTTAGTGGACCTAAAAAAAAGCAAGATGATTCTAACAGAAAAGTTAAGCTGTACAAATTATTTACTAAAAACTGTAAACATATTTATTAATAAAAATAAGTTTTTTATAATTGGAAGTGATCAGTGTGCTTCTTGTAATCTGGCAGTAAATGCCTCTGCACCCACAGGGCTACTTAAGTTCAAAATCAATTTGGTAATCTTCCAGCTGGAAATTACAATAAATTAAGGTCATTTCTCCAAGCAATGACAAAAACACTAAGTAATAGAGCTCCTTCCTTTATGTTGAATCACATAAGTAGAATTAGAGCTTGTTTAATTGCATCTATTGTTGAATGTTTTGATCAGGCATTTAAATATCTGCTTCAGGACTCACAATCATATTTCTCCTTGCTAAGCTGGAAACATTAAACCCCCAAGCAATCAGAGCAGGCATATCTGTTCTGCACAAAAGGATGTAGGAGAAAACTGGCTAACAAGTAAAGCTACAAATGGAGGGGGAAAAGGGGAGCAAAAAAAAGGCCAAGGCCGACATATTGTGGGTTTTTGTATTTAATTTAAAATATATGTTGATTTCTATTTTTACACCTTACCATTACAGTCTGTGGGGTCTTTTTTTCCAAAGGGTATAAAGGCCTAGGAAATAAGGGTAAGTAGGCATTTTCCCTTCTCATTTGTGCACACCTCCATGCAATTTTGCAAGATACACCGTATCTCCAAAGGAAAGGCTGATCATTGCAAAGTACTTTGTGGGACAACACAGCTAGATTGTCTTTATCTTCTCTGAACTCCAAAAATGATATTATGTAAGTACTCTCATCTTCTAATTTGACCACATGGAAAAAATCCTTTTGGTACTCAGAATTTGCTTCTTGGTACTTTTCCTTGATATCCTCTTTAATCAAACATCAAAATTATTCAATTTCACAAAACAGATTTTTGGAAATAAAGGTGCAGTTCTTAAGCATCTGCAGCCCTTGATATGTTTTGCATGTGTCACTCATGGAAGCCTGACTTTGACTTTTGAGATTTGTTAAGGATTTCTGTTAGAAGTACTGCACTAAGAAAGACTAAGATGCAACTTGAGGCTACTGTGTCCCTTCTAAAAGAACAGACAAAAAACTTTTGGGGGAATTCTTTGCTTTCAGTTAATTCAGTAACTTAGTTTTGTACTCCCCAATCCCTTGTTTTCCTTGCTTATTTAAGGCAATAAGAATAGAAAATGTTTTCTCTTGGGGCTTGGAGAGGTCAAAAGGAAAAACAGCACTGCACTGACTGGATGAGATTGTACAGAATTCATTCAGGCTATTAGGTCTTGTGAGCAATAGACAGAAAATCTGCAAGAGTATGTGAAATTCATGTTTTTCATGTTTAAACACTTTGGCCTATTCGGGTAAACTGAGATGCAATAAGTTGACTCAAGAAATGCAAAGAAGGACTACATTGAGATGGATTAGCTGGAAAAGCCTGTGCAAACTGTAGTTGATGTTGACAAGTGAACTATTGAGTCTGTGTTTTATTGAATTTTGTTCAGTTAAATAATGTATGAAAGTGACAGAAGGAAATGTATTAAACTTATACATATGGATGTTACAGTCATGCATGAACATTTTGGACATAAAAAGCTACTTAATCATCTTTCTCAGATAATAATGTTTGATGTTGTTCTCAGAAGTACTTTAAATATAAGCAGATAGTATTAATAAAGCAATGGAATTGAATTTTAACAGGAATTTTAGTGAAGTTCGTGAATATTCATCCAGGTAACTTCTGCTTCTGGACTAGACATCCATGATTTTCAATGCCTGCATAGTATGACTGTAGTCCTGAGTAGTCAATTAAAACCTTATTATTCATAACAATAGATGAATAAACCAAGACCTCCTACACAGATACAACTCTATATTGTTGTAAGAAACATTCAATTTCATGTAGACAAAATTGGAAGTTTCTGAACAGTAATTATGCTTTTGCAATGTGTTATAATTGGACAAATAAGGTTGAAAATACTTTCCCTTTTACATTCTGTAGAGCAGTGGTGAGTGAGATATGCTAAAAATACATGAAATCAATTTCTCTTGCTTATTTCACATGGCATTTTATGTTCCATTGCACATTTATAATTAGACTTTGTGAGTATGCAAATGGTACAATGAGTGACAATATGTTAAATTTTTAAAACCACATTATTATAATAATGTTTAAAAACTTTTAAAATATCTGTACTCCTACTATGCCATTATCAGTGAGTGAAATGTGGGGGTTTCAGAAAATGGAGGAAAAATACAAAATCCATTCATTGTACAAATATTATAAAGGACTCTATATTTACTTAATCCTTGCTTAAGGGTTTGCAAATTCACTCTATATTTTATCTCACCGGTGAGGTACTTCTCCATTGAAAGAAGAAAGTTTTGCCATTGGCTTCAGCAGAAACTGGAATTTTTCCCCATGAAATGCAGAGTATTGTAGATATTTCACTTATTTTCTCAAAAGGGTGCTTATTATAAGGTATTAGAGAACTTTCTCCAGGTCTATACTCAAATAAATTTCACCTCATCACTATTGAACCTCATAATGACATTCTGTGCTCCAGCAACTAAATTCTGCTTTAAGAAGGATTGAGTGAATATATTCAAGTAACAGGAACTTAAAAATGCGGTGACCGTGCTTTGGAATCCATTTAAAACATAGATGGACTCATTTCTCTTTTCAGATTCAGCCCAACTCCCCTTATCTGGCTGAGTGGTCCCAACTATCTGGAAATTTCCACAGGGACTCACATGAATCCCTGTCTCGTCTGTTGTGTGGTTTTTATGTGAGTGGTGCCACTTAGTGTGAATCTCATTACTCACCAGCTGGCACCTGAGTAGAAATGTTAAGAAAAACTAACACACGTGTCAAAACACAGGTTCTGTTTTAAGATGCATGGAAGTTAGTAATACTTTTTAACTGATGACTGTCATCTTGAGGCATATTGGTTTGCAATTGAAAAGGTTATATTTTGTGTTTCTACAAAATGTATGTGTGCCTGTAGTCTCCTCTAACAGGCTAATTTGAAAGCTTAGCTAAATACAATTAGATTATAGCTTTCTTGATAATGAACTGTGCTTTGCTGTGAGACTAGTCCTTTCCTCATCCTGAGATAGACAATAATGTATGCTTGAACTTAAGGAAATGCTTTATAGTATGGTCAGTAGTCATGGTTCACTTTATGCCACTTTAATTTAAGTGAGGGTTGGAAGGGCTTCTGCATTGATTGTATAGAAGGCTAAAATATAAAAAAAAAATATTAAAAGGAGCATTTGCTTATTAAGTAGTGGTAGTCTGAAACGCAGCATTACCTGCCTGAATGGTTGGTTTAGTTTCAAAGTGGAGATGATTTTAAAATTCTGGCAATAAAAGAAAGGAAGGGATAGAATATTTGTTGCGCTTTCTCCCTCCTTTCAGTATTTCATTATTAAAGTGCTCCTGACAGAAGCAGCTTTTTCATTAGGTTCTCTGAATACACCTCCTTTAGGACGTACATTTTCAGTCTTGAAAGGCAGAGAAAAAATTTTAAAATAATTAGAAGGTCTCAGAAAGAGCTTAATACCCCTGCTAACTCTGCATACCATAAAGCATAAAACTGATACTTCACTTTAACTATCTGTTGGTGTTTCTATTGCAACTGCATCTCTAGAGTGTCTGATCAGTGGCTCCTCTGGGCTAGACTTTGTACCCTACTGTACAATCCAATCCTTCCTCCCACAGTTTATGATCTTATGATCTAAGGGCCTACTCTTGCAATGGATCCCAGTAACCAAATGGAGCACAGAAAAGCCCAAAGAAAAGCCCATAATATCCAAACTCATGCACCTTTTAATTCCAGAATTGTGGAAGCAATAAGCAGTGTTAGTAGCAATAGAGAAGAAAAATCTCAAGCTCCTTTTGTTAGTTCCTAACAAGGACCCCATTCAGCAGTGCCGAGTGTGCCAGCTAGCAGACTAGGTCAGAGTACTTTATGCAATTTCATTATAAGCCCTGCTATAGAGAAATTTATAAGACTGCTATAAAACTTCACTCAAGGCTGATCAGTGCCAAAGAACATTCCTTTTCCACTCAAAAATAACCTGTGGCTACTGTTGATAAATGATAGGGTTGCAAAAGCGGAGACAGAGAGAAATTTGCAAAGGCATAAATTGGGGTTGGACACCCATTCTCTCTTTCTTGGATAAGCAGCAAATAAATTCAAAACAAGGGGAAGCAAAATACTTCTACACAATTCTTGTGTAACCAAACATAAATTTTGATTAATCGGAGGAAGTAACAATGGAAATTTTCCTGCATAATTCCACCTCCCCCAAACAGAAAATGCCGATTCCAACTCAGTCTTTCTAAAATTGTAATTAGATTTTGGATCATGCTCTTCTGGTGGTTGAAACTTTAAAAGGACAAGTTTGCTAGAGTTTCAAAATTATCTTCTATAACTTCTCCTTCATATAATTTTATACCTGCCCATATTGTCATTTTAACAACTTCCTGCTGTGATAAATTGTAATGACTATCTGCCCATGATCACCTGTCAGCTATAAAATATTGCAATATACATTTTGAAATTGGACAAATTAATCTTTACGTGATAGACTTTTCCACTGTCTTATTTTCTTACACACCTCTGTAATATTTCTTCTTCTAAACTTGATTGTCTTTTAATTAATAAAATTAAATAAGAAGAGTTAGACAAAGGAAATTAAATTTCAAGTTGCCAAAGGACAAAATGTTTGAGCAATACACACAAAAAGCATCGCAAATCACAGTTCTTCTTGCACCTCTGTTCTTCAAGGATTTACAGATAATATAGGTTATAAAATATGTTAATTTATTTCTGGTTTAGAATGAATAGTGAGTATGCATGGTATTTTCAAGTATGTATTCTCTGGATGTGTTTTCTCATTTCCATCAACAGCACTGATTTCTAGAAAGGCGCAGTAGGTCCTCACTGACTTGGATGTAACAGTCTCCCTAGGAACACTCTGCCTCCTCTCCAAAAACAAATTAGTCATGCACTTTTGCTGCATGTTCTTAACCCAGACACATGGAAAAAAAAAAAAGGTAGCTACACATGAGAACAAAAGGAAAAGGTGATGTTTAGGAAAAGGTGTTTCTGACTATTGCTCTAGAATGAAGAACTGAACAATACCTCAGTTAACAACTCTGCTGGTTTTAACTTCCTTTCTTTTCTCTGGTGTTTCACCCTCTGTGATGGAAGATGAAGAGAATGATGCTTCTGGAAGGAAATTTAGTAAAAACTAATTAACACAGAATGAATATCACTAGTAAAGTGATCTGAGTTCTTGGAATACAACTAGAGGATGGGATGATTTGGCAAATTACCTGCAGCCTTCTGAGTCCTTAGGTTTTTAGGGTTTTTTTAGGTTTTTGTTGAAACAGACTGACTTATAGGGTACAAAATATCTACCTTCTCTGACATTCAAAGAGAAAATTCCATAGATTTGCCTCTGGAGAAGACATATATCTATCTGGATAAGTAAAATTTCATAAAGCATCTTCTAGTTGGAGTTAAACTGCTATCCAGATCAAACTGGGAATTAAAAACTGCTTTGTACCCCCTATTGCAAATGACAGAATTTAGTACAGAATTCCTAATTAATTTTAGGAAGGAACAAAGGGCCTGTTAGAAATGTGAGGTCATCTCATTTAGAATTGTGTTATCTCACTGTTCTGAGACATATATTGCCATACAGAAGGCATATAGGAGGAATAACATTTTTGGATTTTCCTATACTTGTCATTCATCATTCCATACATACATTTATATGTATTAAAAAGTATTATGTGTGCTGTGTGTAGAGATGTTTTGTTGTGATGTGGAAAATCTGTTTGTCACAGTAGTAAATGGTGGCAGAAATTTTTTCACCCATATGTGATATGGCACTGAAATATTAGGAGTATGATTTTGTAGGAGAATAACAGTTTTAAATATATTACATGTTTAAAATCCCAACTGAACATAATATAACTTTACTAGCTCATTTCTCCTGAGGCATCAACACCATTTATCACTAGTACTTCCATCTGGCATGTCTGAACTATCATGATCAGCATTTTATGGCGAAATGAAAGCATTCAATATGGTCTCTCTTCTCTAATGCTCTTAGGTCAGATACCATACTGCTGCAGGGAGCAAAGATGCATTTTTATCACACACTTGAGAGACATCCATTTGACATACTTTATATTTTCCTAGGCCAAGACCAGCCAAGATTTTCCTTATTTGCACTGACCTGGCATTGGGTCATTTGCTATAATAACAATATAAAATTAATTTAAATGTTTTTTTTTTATACTGCAATGTTAAAGATTTGGCACATGCAGGCAAATATTTGGGGACTGAAACCCAAACTCTAGTAAATTTTTTTCCAAATTTCAGAAAGGCAATGGAATCTCTTGCCCAATATTTTGTCCCCAAGAAAGTGCTGCATGTGGTTTCTTAGCTGAGGCCTTTCTGTAGAGGTGGTAGTTGCTCTTATTTTCTCATGGAGGATTAATGGAATGTAGGCCAGTAACTTAATTATGTACTTCTTGTAGTTTGGGTTTAAAATCTGAATTCCATTGAGTAAAAATATTTGGCTGTGCCTTTTCACACCACAAATTCATGAGTCTCTGTCAATTTCTAAGCCTCAGTAAGCCATCATGTGAAAAGCAGCGTTAGCACAAATATGTTTTATCATCAGATCCCTCACAGCCATTTGTGACCATTTCAAGATGGAGAAGGAATTATGGAATAAAATTTTAGACTATAACTCTTCATAGATCACAGCACAATCCTTAAATTCTTTAGAACTCCTCCTAATAATATATACCTACTTACATAATTTCAAACTCCATTTTTCAGTGCAACATTAAAATAAAGACATTCTTTTTATTAACACTATATAAGCCATGAAAAAATACAGGTAAGTTCAACACAACAGGATGTGGTGTAGCTTGCTTGGAGGTTTTGGATAAATTTTGTTCTGAGCATTGCCTTTTATTGCCTCATGTTTTTTGTTGGTTGGGAATTATTACATTAAGGCAAAGAATCTTCCAAAATTTGTAATTTATATGGTAACCCTCATCTCTCAAATTTCTCTTTTACTCTTTTTTAGTATCACAACTGAACCAAATCCTGCCATCATCTGCTGCAAAATGGCTAATTAGGTATGTCTTGCACAGGATTGTGGTATTTCTTTTTCATATGTAAGTATGGAATATGCCAACTAAAAGCATAGTTGACATATGCTTTACATAAATCCAGGTCCATATTATGTTAGTGCATAGCTAATACCAAGCTGGGGCCTGAACTCAAACAGCAGCTCCATAATTGCACTCTAATCTACCAGAAAATCCAGATGTATATACAAGGAAGACTGGTGATTATTCTAAATTCCTTGTGTCTACTGTGAAACCTGACTTCAGCATTCTATTTGAGGGGTTTGAGCAGAGGAAGAACCTCTCTCATCCCAGGTGAACACTTGTGAGCAACAGGAAAACCATTCCAAACCTACAAGATCTCTGGTGCAAGGGACCTCTCAGCTGCATTGCAGTCCTATGGGTGGTGGCATGAGTGACTCCACTCCTGCCTTGTAATATTTTTGTTGGGAGAAAGGAATCCCAAAGTGTGACTCCACTGGCAGTGGGAGCATCCAGGGGACCAGGAGCCTGAAATAAACCACTACACTTCTCACCTGTCCAGGGAGGATGGTTTTGCTGGTGTCCAAGTTTGACATTTCCCTCTCTATTTCACTTCCATGTAGTTCAGGTGGTTGTACCACTAAGGTCAAAATTCTTCATGTGTCTTCTTGTAAAGGCTGGTCACTTAGATCAGAAATCCAGTTAGGAAAACTTCCTTTTGAAAGGCCAAGTTTAGAGAAGGCTTTGAAAAATCTCACACGCCAATCAAGTGCTCAGTGTTGTGTTCAATAGCACACAGATCCCATGCCAACCTTGAGGAGAAAATGACAATCACAAAGAGCTAAAATATTTTTACAGCTCTAAATTCAGCTGTGTTCATTCAACTATTTCTCTAATACAGACATTTAGTTTATTTTTTGATAATAGGTAATTCTTTAATAGGTAAAAAACTGAAAGACCCTTACTGTCATTATGACTTCTGTTAACATAGTGAAAATTGCTTCTTATATATTAGCATTATAATACCAAATACAAATATATTTACATTATCACAACTATTCTGGACATTTTTTTAAAACATCCATATCTTTTAATACTGAAAAAGCTGAATAACTTACTGCCTAGCCATTAGTACTTCCAAATAGCTTTTCACATTCTCTGGAAACATACATTTCAGTATCTGTTGAAGGAGTTAAAATTAGCACAGCTTTGGAGAACTAAACCTAACTGACTAGGATAGCAAAAAGTCCTGAAGGAATGATTCTCCACAGGTTTGCAAAATACTGTTGAAAACTTCTAGAAAATAACTAATCACCAAGGGCTTTCTCTAGCTTCACATATGCTTTTATACTCTTCCCAAGGGATAAACATGTTTTATATGCTCTCTAAAGGGAAGAAGGAATGGCCTGACTTATCTATATTTGTTTTTTTAAAATCTCAAGCTTGGAGTCCTCTGAGCTGTCAAAACAAAAAATGAAAATTCTAAAAATCAGAAATCAGAGTTCCTAAATTTCTAGCATTCCATACAAAAACAGGTCTCTGTGCAACTGCCAGGGACATAACTGTCAGAGGTCCTGAAAGGCTTTACACATTCAATCAAAAGCAGACACTTCTTATAATTTAAAAAACCTAGCATTCATTGCAAGTATTTCCTATTTGACAAGAAAAGATTAATTTAGTATTGTATATGAAACAGTAATTAATCAGTAGAATAATTATCATTTATATACTGATATTTTTTCCCATTTATGTGACTTATATACAGTAGTCATTTTGCTGTGAATTATTGTTTTGAGCTACCATCTCCCTGAAGGCTTTCAAAGTTTTATTTGAGATGTCTTTATCATCCTCCAAGCATACTCACTGAATTTTCATTTTCTTTTGTTTGTTTGGGGTTTTTTAGACACAAATAAGTAATATGATGAGAAAACCTATAGAAATTACCACAGAAGAGTATGCATATTTAAGTGAAAAGTGCTTGTATGTCAAAATCTTTTCTTTAATCTGAGTTCATGTACCACTTACCTAATATACAAGATACTACACACTGACCTATGCCCATTTCTGTAAATCCCCTGTTCTCAGGCAGTACTGAAGTGTCAGTTGATGACTGGTGCACTATTGCAGCTTTTGACTGTGTGGAAATGGAATGTGTCTATAAATCTACCTGTAAAGAAGTCATTAGAGATTACACCAGCAGTGTAACTTGGGATTTTGCTATCCTTAGTTTGCAAATTGCATGTCACATTAAAGACATTTATTAATTCAAATTTCAAATACCTATCAAATGATATACTTTTCCACCGGAGCATCAATAAGAGCTTATTTTTCACTATATTGTGGTAGCTAACCATTGCCCTTATATTGAAGAAAATGTGCACAAACAAGATGAGACAAGCTAAGCAAACTTCTCGAAATCGAGGACATGGCATTCACTTTCCATGTGTGCACTGTCCTTCATATCAGCCTGAATGAAATCCATTATGTCACCACTGTTCAATGAGGCTGGAGAAAGCAGAAGCATGAGTGTCACTGAGCTGTCAAAAAGCAGACCTTGTGCCAGTGCTGAGGCTGAAGGACAGAAGGGAAAATTTTGCACAGGATGACCAGTTTTGCCTAGCAGAGACACACTTCAGATGTGGGCCAAAAGTGTTTCTGGCACCACAGCTTAAAGGACATCTTCTGCAGCATGTTAATGGCTCAGAATTTCCAGGGTTTTTATCATGTTTTAGAGCAGTATATGGTGGAGAGATGGTACAGGAGAAGAACCACCTCTGAATTCAGTGAAAGCAGGATTGTGCCCATTGCTCCACTTCAAAAGTAGTTTTTTTAATACAGGCAGCATCAATACTACAGTTTATAATTCTCTGTTTTAAAACATCCTGCAGCGACTAACACACAGTGCATCAAAGTGTCAGTAACAAAATGTCACTGCATACCTGCACTTCAAGATCTTTTTACTGGGCTTCTGACTGTTGCCAGTGAAGCTAATAGCTTATAATTACAGCATATTTAGAAAAACAAATCAAAACACAGTATTTTTTCTAGAAGCAAGGTTCCTAATTAATGCACTGGGACAATTCCCACAGCAAGGTGTCATAACTCTCTCCATTACCATGAACATACCTTTGGCTAATAAAGGGTAATTATTTAGAGTTTGAACCTAGGGTGTTCTTCAGAGGTTTTCCCTGCAAAGTGAGAATGTTATTATTTTCTTGCCTTCATTCTTTGTTTACCTAATGTAAAATACAAGTAAAACATACATGCAGCGGGATTATATGGTTCTGTCTTTTCTGACTAAACACCTGTCACACAAATAACCTTACTTCAAGAAATGTGAAATACTTTTCTTGCAAAGCAAAGTCAATCTCTAGCAAAAACTGTTGCAAAAGAATTTTCCAAAGTAATCTGAGTCCCTTTGTAAATAATGATAATGTCAGCAAACCATTGTGAAATTTAGAATGTATCAGGCACAGCATTGCCAGCTGGTCAAGGGAGGTGATTGTTCTGCTGTTCTCTGTGCTGGCACAGCCTCACCTTAAGTCCTGTGTGCCACAATATAAGATATAAAGCTCTCAGAGAGAGTTCAGAGGGGACAGTGAGGGTGGTGGAAGGTCTGGAGGTGAAGTTGTATAAGCAGAAGCTGAGGTCACTTGGTCTGCTCAGCCTGCAGAAGAGNAAGGGAGGTGATTGTTCTGCTGTTCTCTGTGCTGGCACAGCCTCACCTTGAGTCCTGTGTGCCACAATATAAGATATAAAGCTCTCAGAGAGAGTTCAGAGGGGACAGTGAGGGTGGTGGAAGGTCTGGAGGTGAAGTTGTATAAGCAGAAGCTGAGGTCACTTGGTCTGTTCAGCCTGCAGAAGAGGAGACTGAGGGGAGAGCTCACTGCAGTCACAACTTCCTTGCGAAGGGAGGAGAAGGGGCAGGCACTGATCTCTCCTCTGTGGTGACCAGTGACAAGACCCAAGGAAATGGTGTGATGCTGAGTCAGGGGAGGTTCAGTTTGGATATCAGGAAAAGGTTTTTCACCTAGAGGGTGTTTGGGCACTGGAACAGGAACCCCCAGCAAAGTGGTCACAGCACCAAGCCTGACAGAGTTCAAGTGTTTGGAAAATGCTCTCAGCAGCATGGTGTGATTCTTAGGGTGCTCCTGTGCAGGACCAGGAGTTGGACTCAATGATCCTTGAGAGTCCCTTCCAACTCAGCATATTCTGTGATTCATTATGACAATGCTGCTTTAGTGAAAAGAAAATGGTTCAATACTATTTATGTTGTCTCTATAAGAAAATAAAACTCTGATTTTGAAAGTCAATTCTTAAAAGCACTGAGCAACACAGACCAGCTTTCTGTAGTTTCATTCACCTGGTTTCTCTTCTTGCAAACTTCTCCATTTCAGATAACATTTCCCATATTTGCTGCAGTTAATGTGTCCTCTGAGGTTGAATATGTATTCAACTATTCCCATCTACTTCATAAAGCCTGTGATTAAGGCTATATCTCATTTTTTAAACTCATCAATTGTTTGAAAGAATTTTGAACCTCTGCTAATCAGTAAATGTAGCAAAAAAAAAATTGGTACATTACCTTTACACAGAGAAAAGAATGTCAGATATGACAACCTGGACCAATTTAATTTCACCATTTATAAAATCTTTTATAAAATGCTATTCCATTATTGCTTCCACTTATTTCTGCTCCAACGTGACTCCTTTTCTGTCCTTCTCAATCTTTCTTTTTTGCTGCTGCTTCTCACCTCCTTTCAGATCTCTACTGTTGCTTTTTTGCTGGGTTTCTGTTGAAATATTTGGTGTTCATAATCTTTTGGATCTTGCTGTATGAATCCTTACCATGGAAATAGATTAATGCATATTTGCAATATTAATAGATCATGATGCAATTACAATGCTGGGGCTTTTTGGCATAATTTATATAAGACAATTCTTTATCTAACGTAGTTTAAAAAACTGTTTAAAAAACTGTTATTTAACTGACAGGTCTTGGAGGCTTTACTTCCAAATCTGTATGTTATCCATATCTTCAATAGTGAAGACAAACTGACAAACAAGATCATGAAGTTAGATAGATAAAAACTGTAAAGTAAAACAGTAGGCAGTACCTTGCTGTTTCTTTAAAAAGGAATCCAGAGAGTAATAGACCTGCAAAAATCCGTGGATTTAATTATTCCTGGAACTGCTAAGCAGTCTTGAAGATGAGCCATAGATTTTGTCCTGGAAAAGGTATGATTGTGAAAACTAGAAATAAACTAGACATAAACCTAGAAAAGTTGACATAAATTTTAAACAGCTAAGTGAAAGTAATACTCTTAAAGGCCAAGGTGAAAGGATAATTATTCATGTTGCTCAGTTCATAATTTAATATGTTTGTGTAGTGAAGTTAGAGTGCAAATAGATTTGCATCTTTTAAATAATGACCACAGATTTACACCTTATCTATCCAGTAGCAGAAATAATGTTCTTTTTGTTTTATACAGGTCTAGATCTATGACCTTGCTTAGAACTGAGCAATACAAAACTTAGAATCTAATAGCTTTAGTTTCAAAGATTTAAAATACAAAAAAGATCTCTGTATAAATCCATGCTAAGTTTTACAGAGGCACTGGAACTATTTTGCTGAAATGAAGAAGATAAACCATGAGTCCTGACCATGACATGGAGACAGCAGTATGAAAATACTGAGAAAGTAACCTGAGTGAAAGATGATAATAGGGAAAAGAATTCATTAGAGATAAACTTAAAGAAATAGGGAAGGAAAAGCCCCATAAACTACAGCATATCTTCAGTATGCACAGGTCAAGAGTATTCTACTAAAAAGAAATCAAGTGGGTTTTGATACACTCTATGTACTTAATATTTTTAAGTCTCATAAAAGAGACCAAGTATAAACATACGTTGCAAAAGAAGTATTGCACTGGACATATAAATGCAATTTTTTTATGTCTCAAAAATTTTAATCATATTGATAATGTGCTGAGACCTTGCAATTTCTTTCCTAGTTCTGGTTGCATAAGTAAAATTCCGAATGTAGAACATTGATTATGTGGTTTGCAGACAAACATGGTTGTTCTACCATCACAAACTAACAGTGAAAAAAGACTCAAAGTAATAAAAGAATGATTGGACAAAGTTGTATCATCAGAGTGAGTTGAATTTGACATTGCTAATTTACAGGGCACCAGCAAGTGTGTATCAATGCTTACAGAAAATTTTATGACAAACTGACAATTTCAATGCCTGTAATAGATGCTGGTGTTAGAGAAACTGAGAAATTATAGACACATTAAGACTAAGGCTGGACATGAAAAAATTCCCTGAATTCACTTTTGCTTAGGGACAAGCCTATCAATAATGGATTTTTTTTTACTTTGCAGGGGTATGACACAAAGTAGTCACTTTGAAATTGATAAGTAAAGCAATTCCATATAACAGGGAAGAAACCAACATGTTGAATTGCAAATCATTTAGTTAGAAGACTGGGAAGAAGAGAGTGGATGAATTACCAAAAAAGCAAACTATTATTTTATCGTGGGGGATTTTAATATGCAGCTTTTATTTCTCCTCCCTATTTCAGAAAAGGTCAGTGTTTCTGAACATGCCTTTTAAGACAGCTAAGCCCCTCACCCTCACTGCCTGAAAGTGATTTTGCATCTCTTGACAGCAGTAAGTATGAGTGACAGACAGCATCACATCACGCATTTCAGAGGTTAAATGGCATTAATAAATTCATTCAGCGAGTAGATTACAAATATTTTGAATTGCACAACAGAGTTCTGTAAATTTTTTTCTTCTTTGCCTGGAAAAGAGTAACATGAAATTAAAACTCACATGCTCAACAAATGCCCTAAATGCCTTAATTCCATTTAAACCTCATATTTTATGCTGGTTAGATTTTTTTCTGGTACCTTGGTTTGTATAGGGAAAGTGAGCTTGAAGCCAGAGAAACTCATGGATAGTTTGGAGGGTGTGGGTCAAACTGATCATCAGTTAACAGGTACATTTCTTACAGGTATGTTGGATCCAAACTGATTTTCTACTCAGAGACAAATATCATAATATATGAGATAGAAGACCTTCCTAAACCATAATAAAAGCAAAACTCCCATAAGATAGAGGTCTTCAATAGCAGCAAAGCATTCCTCTCTCTGGGGCTGAGTAATCAAATTTCTTTAAGGGTATTCCTTCCTACATTCCTGCCCACTGTAAGATGGAGATAGTGAGAATTTAAAGCAGAACTTTCTGCTGTGAAGATCCCAGTGGGGGCTGAGTAATCAAATTTCTTTAAGGGTATTCCTTCCTACATTCCTGCCCACTGTAAGATGGAGATAGTGAGAATTTAAAGCAGAACTTTCTGCTGTGAAGATCCCAGTGAGGTCTTCTGCTCTGCAGTTCAGCAAAGGGCCAGACTCACCTGGACTTGTAGAAACTGAGGCAAACTCCTGGCTAAGTTAGTATGACTTCTACTCCTTGAATTCTCAAGAATTCTCAAGATGAATGAGCTAATTCATGCAGTCTGCTAGAGATTTAGGTTCTGACAGAGTGCATTTACACACAGCTGTGGTGTCTCATCAAAGCCAGCCCCTGCTCTCCGTGCTGCATAAACCAATCTCTGCTGTACCTTCACTCAATTCCCCTGTCATCTTTCTCCTCCTTTCTACCTGATACAGAGAAGTGTGATGTGTTAATTACGTAATTAACACATCTTTGTAATTAACCTGGCCTTCTCTTTATCCTGACTATCCACACCATAAAGAATGATGTCAGGTGGATCAATTTACAGCAATCCTAGCTGTTTACAAGCATATAGGCAGCTTAAAACAAATGGTATGTTAAAGGGTGTCAACAGGAGAAAAAGACATTTTATTAGCACCTACTGAAGTAGAAAAATGGCATTTTCATTAGGATGACATCTAGGTTGTACTCTCAAGTGTACATGAAAAGCTGAGGAGCATTTGCTGAAAAAAGAAAAAAACTGGGAAGCATTCCCACTGGACAGAAATATGGAAAATGAAAAGATTATTCTGAAGCACTTGTCTGCTGGAAGGGTGCAGGTTCAGGGAAAACATTTGCTGACAGCAAGATCTGGGTGAGGCATTAGGAATTCTCTCCTGCATGTTGCTGTGTAGGTGAGTATCCTGGGGAAAAGGGTAATTAGGAGCAAGCAGTTTTCAAGATTTGACTATTTGGTTTATTCTACTCAATTTAGCTAGATAATATCATGGAGAGATTTTGTTTTTAATTTGTATGGTTGTGAATATAACAAACTTTAAAAAAAACTAGGGCTAAATCAAAAGAACGTTATGTATTGTTATAAAATAATGCTAGTGCCTTGTTTTTTAAGTCACTGATCTCCTGAGAGGAAACCAAAACCTGTGAGGAACTTTTCAGTATAGAGATGTATATTATATCCATTCCCTCTCTAGAGCATACCTATCAGACCCACCAGAGCAGGCTCAAAGTTTTAATTTTCTCTACTTTGGAACTCTGATGTGGAGTGCTTTGTTGACAGTTCTCCTTTAAAAAGAAACATTAAAGACAGGGAAAGGGGGAGGGATGAACCAAACAACCCAGTAATTGCAATTCTGTGATATCAATTGTAGCTGATTACTGTGAGAAGTCTAGTGTATAGTATTTTACATGTCTTACCCAGTTAATGCTTCATAAAAATATATAAATATTCTTGGCACCTAGAGCTTCCCTTCACAGGTGAGTTCTTCTTTTCTTTTTTTACCATGTTTGCATATATTCTTTTTTTTGTTCTGTTTTTAGATGCTCTAACAATTGAGTTGCTACATGAAGGTTCTTGATAATATTTTTCCATGCAACATTTAGAAGAATTAAGAGACCTCTAGTATGACTTTTTGGGTAGCTTTATTCTGAAGGCATTCTATAAAAATTTTCAAGGGGTAAGAATCACAGGACCAGGAAAAAAACCACAATTTTTAATGTGGTATTAGGTTTAGGAGGGAGGTCTTATGATCTGTCTGCTCAGCAGTGTCAGGGTGGAGGTTTTTGTGGAAATATACTGAAGAAAAACTTTCAGCTCCTAAGAAGCTACTGGGATAAAGTGGAGGCAGCAATGATGAAGTGTTCTAAGTGTGCTGAGGTAGATAAATAGGGACTTCTAGAACTAGAAATTCTGACTTAAATCTCCATCTTCTGTCTAAGCTGTGCTTCAGATGCTGAAGTCTTATTTTAAATCAGGCTACTAAAGCTTAGGTAGGAGTGGTATAAGTCCAAAAGAGTAATAATTCTGTATTGCTTGTGTGCAGTGAAGAATAGACTGAGATTTGGGTTTAAAAAGGCTTTCAGAAGAAAGCTTTTTCAGCTTATTTCTAGAATTTGGCCAGTGTTCAAATGCAATGTAGCAATTAACTCATCCTCAAATTAGGTGATTCTTCAAATCTTTTCTAAAGATAAAATTCTTTCTATTGGAAATGAAGTTTCTGGAGCACACTCTTGAGTGCAGTGCACACTCAAGATGATGCATGGTGTGAAGGATGCAGTCCATATGCTGCCGTGTGACTCACAGGGAAGAAGGTCCTCAGGGCAAGGGAATGCTGTCAGCTTATCCTGCTTTTTTAAATTTGTGTTTAGCAGCTCTCCTGGAAACATGATCAACTTAAAATTAGTGCCCAAGTCACCTTTAACAGATTTGTGTACTTAGCTGCAAGAAAGCAAAATCCCAAGACATTTTTCACTTTATTCAGTAGCAGTAATCTGTCTTGGCCAGAGTATAAGACTGAGCTGTAGATGTCAGGTGTGGTCTTATCTGCATGTCTACAGAGGTAGATTGAATGAAAACACAGTCTCTCAGAAATCAGTTTGCATTATTCCCAACTTTACCAGTTCCAGAATAAACACAAAGTGCCTTTTTGAGGCATGTCATCAGGAATGGATGTTGATGAGCCCAGACAATCAGTGTGCTGCAGGACCAGACAACCAATCTCTTGTAACTGTAGGGGATGGGCTTGTTCAAGCATGCACAGATCATGTTCCCTGTGTGGCCTTTGAAAGTGCATCTGTGTGATTCTGAAAGTGCTTCCCATCTCTGGGCACCATGGCAGTGAGAGCTGCTGTCTCAGGAGATGCTGGGGGTGTGCACCAGTGTTTGACATGACTCCTTTCTTTGTTAGGAGGGATCTGTACCTCTGAATCCTAGCTAAGGGCAGGCTGCCTCCAGACAGAAGAAATTGGCTTCCCAGTGTTCATCTAGGGATGCTCCCTGCCTTACAGCTCTTCTTGTGTGTTCTTCAGTCCACTCTAGATCAGCATTAGGAATTTTCATTCATACCAGCACAAACAAGTGTTTGTTGAAGACAGCAGGGCCCTTCACCTGTACTGCCTGGTGCCTTTGCAGTCAGCATCCACCCTCACAGCACTCGAGAATGAGATTCTCTGCAAGTCTCACAGTTATTTTTTTAGCAAGAACATTGCTGTTCCAAAACAAAGGGAAGATATGACAAGCGTGGATTGTTGTGTATGTCTAAGTTAAAAACCCTGACCAATAAAGAGTGAAACAAACTGCATGTTATATCCTGGGCAACAGCCAACTAAATCACCCCGATTATTCCTGACATCAGCCTCTGGGATTCCCTCTTTTCTCCTGAACTCTGTGCTCTACGAAGAATTTACAAAATAAAAAATTGCCAACTGCTATTCAAATGATAAGTGGTGCATGCTAATTACATTTTATATGGTGATTAATTAAAAATAACCATGCAAATGTCTAATTTAAGAGTCACTCAATTCACTAAGTCTTCAGACGCTGCCTAGCTGCCCTAGGCATTTGGTGGTTAGGCAATTTATTCAAGCTTTCAAAATATTCTCAAAATGTCTGAGATAATGAAGGTCCTTGAAAAAGTTCCAGCTAGCTTGGAATATATAAACAGAGGTTTCAGAACAGTAAAATAGCACTGCATATATTTGCACTTTTGAGACAAAGTACTCTGTGTATACATAAAAATAGACCAGGAAAGGAATAATAGAGATCCTAAATAATCTGAATATTTAGCTGCACAGCACATAGCAGACTAGTTCATAGATTATTTCAGGAGCTGAAGAAAATTAAACATAATCTTACTTATATCTAACTTCTTTACATAGAAAGCCTTTGAGTCCCATGTAGATGGGGTCTTTGCCTTATTTACACACATATATATATAGTTTTATCAGGAGAGCTATATCATAACTGTGATTTGGTTCAAATATGCTGAACATTAATCAGTGGAGTATGCAATTTCCAGAACAGATTACAATGCCCTATCATATGGGAGAATAAAATATACAATATGAAGAACATTTTCAGAAAGTTATGAATAAAATGAATGATAACAGAATAAAATGAATGATAACAGAATAAAATATGAATAAAATAAATGAATAACAGAATAATAAAAAAAAAGGTATAATTTACCTTTTATGTTAATAGAAAAATAATATGAGTACCTGAATTGCTATTTTATGATCTGGTTCCATATGACTATTTTTGGTAGCATTTCTATTGAATTTGATCAATAAATAAAAACAGGCAAAAAAAAAAAAAGGAAAAACCCGCATTTAATTTCATGTTTCTGCTTATGCAGAAAGTGGTACTTCATGAATATTGCCACAATTCTTCCTAGACAAAATGCTTGATGTTTTTGTATCATGCAAGAGAATTTATGCTGTTCCACAGCATCATACTCCCAAAACTTACCTTTCTGATTTTAAGGCTCTCCAAAAGATACTGAAATATTTTCCACAGGGGTGAAAAGAGCCTTGGTTTATAACAAATGGTCTTAAAAGCACTGCACGGGAGCAGCTTCCCTCCAGTGGAGGAATAATCAATACAGACACCTTGAAGAAGAGAATCTTGTAAGGGCTTTAGCCATGCACTTCTGGGCCAGTTGAAAACTGTTTAATCTCTGAAAATTTTTTGTTAAATTCTGTGTATACAGCAAGTTCATCTTCAGGAATATTCTGGTATTAAACCATAGAAAATTAGAACTCTAACTGCTGCCTATTCTGATCTATAATTGGATGTACTTATTTTTTCCATCCATAAGGGATGTACCTACTGCTCTCCAAATATTCAACTTTTCAAAAATTAATTCAGCAATAACAGGCACTTGTTTTCTGAGACTGTTCTGCTAGCAGAAAGCTATAAATGGTCTTTAAAGCCTCTGTCTCTACAGACACCCCTAAGTGCACACACTGTACAAGCAGAAAAGCAAAATTAATTATTTGTGGTATTAATTATGAATTATTTTTACAGGTTTTATAAATAGCAGCATTTCTTGCCACATACAGTGAAACACACAATAGCTGAGATTATACAATGAAACTTTCTGATATTCTATGAAAGGAGTTTTACACACAGAATAAATATTTTACTTTTGAGTGTTTAAATAGAGTTTGCTGTTTAAACACTTCACATACCAGCTGGACAGAATTGTGAATAATAGAAATGGAAAAGACATAATGTGTTAGGTTTCTTTTATCCTTTGTTCATACAAATTGACTACCCTTTATTAAAAAATAAGTTTGTGGAGAGGGTTTTGTTTGTTTGTTTCAAACGACTAGTATTTCAAATGATGGAATTCAAGTTACTTTCTTCTGGCAACACCCACTGCAGGTGCATCAACACCGGATGTGTGAGTCTACCAAATTCCCTCTCTGTGCATCCAGAAATTATGTTTGGTGTCTGTTACTCTGGTACAGAATTCTCCCCAGATTAAGGGAGGTTTTCCAGCTTACTAATGACCTGCCAGTGGAGGTGTCTGGTATAGTTTGAGACTTTACTAGGTGATAGTTCAAACACTGCACTAATTACAGAGAAGTGTTTAATGAGCTCTGTCATCTCACAGTATTCTTTAGTCCCAAATGAAGTTACTTCATGGAGCTAAGGTTCTGGGCTTTCATAAGTGCATTTAATCTGTAATTTCTTTAACTTCACATGAGATGCCAGAATATATATATTTATAGCTTTCTCCAGATTTGCAAATACAGCTCAGACCCAGTTTTTGGACTCTTGATCAAAAACTCTGGTTTCTGAAATGGCTTTTTTTTCCAATATAAATTACTTATATAAAAATGTCCTAGATCTCACCTGTAGTCCAATAATTAGAAGTGGTTCCTTGTTTCTCCAGAACGTTTTAATTAGAAACTAAATTAGAAAATGGTTTTTTAAAAATCTATAGAATAATAAAATAATAGAAGAAAAATGTAATACATATCTTCAGCAAAATAATCTTTTGCTTTCCCATTTTTTGATCAAATTCCCTACTTTGAAAGTGCCCCAGATAGGTTACATCATAACATTAGTCAGAGTAAGTTATGACCTTAGGTCAAAATATGTGACCATCTATTGAAAATTTGCAGTGTGTAAAACAGAGTATTTTTATCACTTGTCTTTTCTCATGCATTTTTGGACAGTCACAGAAAGTTTTATTGCTTCAGTATCATAAGTATGATTTATTTCCATTTGATATCTGGCAAATTGACTCTCAGCATGGAAATTATTTCCTGGGAAGCTCACAAAGCCAATTGAACCATTGCTGAGAACCAACAAAGTAAGGAATAGAGTTGCTCTTTTTGGCAGAGTGATATAGTGATATATTCAACATTAATGATGCCTGTTTCACATCGGTCAGCAGCACAAAAGATCAGGTGGAGACTGTGAAGCAGTCAGTGGATCAAAAGCATCCATGTCTTGTCTTGCAGCCGCCGTCTCTTTGGAGAAGCAGTGACAAAAGAGAGCACTCACACTGCTCTGCACCTCGCACCTGTGTGCTCCAGAAGTCCAGCACTTCCCTTTTTCTGCCTGCCCGAGCTGCTGCAGCCCACCCTGGCAGCCCCTGCAGGGCGGCAGTGACTGCCCGGGCAGGTGGGAGCTCCGAATGTCCCAGGCACGGCTCCTGCCTGTGCACAGCTCCACATTCAGCCTGCTCAACACTATGATTCAACCCAGTGCTAATTCTGATGAGCCCCAAAAGCTGCTGTTAGTTAAAGCACTATTTTAACTGCCTGATTGTGACTGGCCTTTTTTTCTTTTTTTTTTTTTTTTTTTTTTTTTTTTTGGAAAATTTTAAATTTTAATG
>VZRH01000517.1:566359-612102 GCA_013397555.1 Urocynchramus pylzowi | reverse complement strand
TTTCTTTTTTTTTTTTAGGCAAATTTTAAAATTAGAATGAAATGGGCTAATTAGGTTAGGCTAATAGGTTAATCTGGCTACTAGGATATCTCACTGAGCTTGTTCTCCCTTTTCTTTCAGAGTATACAAATATTCCACATGTGTTAACATATGAAGAGTGTAAACAAAGTAAGTGTTTATATTTCAGAACATTAACGATCACTCTATCTCTGTATAGTTCTTTTGTCCCATACTTTATCCTCAGAATCAGTTCAAAAGAATTTTCATTTTATATTCAAAACTGAATATAAAATTTCTGCAAAGAAAAATACCTAAACATTTTGTAAGCTCATTAACCCTTTTCACAGACTCTGTTACCATAACAACTTGAACTGTCACTATAGTAAAATTCTTTTATTATGAAACACAGTGTTTTTTTGTATGCAAGGTATTTTCATAATCTACATCTCCAAAGTCAGGATTATTTAAAACATTTTCTGGAATATATTTCACAGTTTCATAGGACAGTATATGCAAGGGACAATTTTGAAAAAAAAATAGTTTTATTTCTATTTCAAAAAACCCAAAAAGCTTCTCCTAAGAAATAAATGAAATTTACATACTTATATTATGAGGGCTTTACTATCTCCCTACAAATTTATTTTTCTACTCATTTGTTGGTTTATGAAAATCAGAAAATGTAAAGATATTTTTAAAAGCTTATTTTTGCTTTTCACATGTTTCTCTTCTCACCTTCATAAGAGTGATAAGTGTTACTTAAAAGCTGATAATTTCTTTTTATATATGTAAGAACCTAAGAATCAAAAAAAAATGGGTGTTTAAAAATTTCTTCAATTGTAAAAACAAACCACCACTATAGTAAAATGGAAATATATTAATTTAATTTATGTCAATAATAGAATATATATTATTTCCTACCTTATATAATTTATAAATTCTGACAATTTTCCCTTTCTTATGCAGCTTCTATAGGTTCTGAGAGAAAAGTCTAAATTTTCTGGATCCAAACAATGTACTGTAAGTATATTACATTTTTCTACCAGGTTCTGTTTACTTCTCCCATTGCAGTTTCCTAATTTTTTTCCCTTGGTGAAATTTTTTCTTGCTTTTTCTGTGTGATGAGAGGCTGGTTCCCAGCTCTCACACTAGGTCTCCAAGGGTAGAAGACTGTATTCTAAAAAGGGCCTTGGCAGATAAATCAAAGCAATTATAAGTTAGGCTCTATAGAGCGTGCTGGTTTTTTAAAAAACAAACAAAAAACATAAGAAACCCCACCTGAAACAATAGAACTGAGGTTTTCAGAGAGATGCTATTTTTAAGCAAGGTATTTTGAATCATTTATATATAAGCTCCATCAGAATTCTAGTATGTGTTGAAAGGAAAATTGGATCAGGAGGTCGATAAAGCAAATTAGATATTTTAATTTCATCAGGTCTGATTGTATTCCTGATATCTATTCTTAGCCTCGTGGTTTCCCTACAGGTGTGTCCTGCCTGAGGGCCACTTATTTTGAAGATGCTGTCCTCAGAGGCAAGGGGAGAACTGCATTTAACTGCCCACCCCAGAAGGGCTCCTCAAGTCTTATTGGTAGACCCCTGGGGCAGAGTGGAGTGAAACAACACTGAATGAGCAGTGTTTGTAAATATATAAATGTGTGGGTTTCTTTTAGAACAGCTTGGTTCAGGGCTGGGGAAAGCCCACAGAAGGTGGAGTTCCATGGGTTACTGTAAGCTCAGGTTTTAGGTGGAGTGCCCAAGTACCTCCCCAAAGGGGGAGTTCTCTGCTGTCCGTTGCAATACTGTGGATCTGTTATCACACTGTGATCATGCACAGTCCTCTGGTGAGAAACTTCAAGATCAAAAGCTTCCCTAGGAGGCAGCGTAATTAAACTGTTAAAAGTTGAAATTGAGACAATTTGTGCTTGGGACTTGGAATTTTGTAGTTGCACTGCTGGAAAACTCAGCCAAGTCCTGATTCAGAAGCCTTCCTTCCTAGTGTTAAGGAATACAACTGCAGAAAGGTTAGAAGTGTTGGTAAATTTTCTCTGTGACGTTGTGTAGAGACTACAGGATATCTATGTTCTGATGTAAACAGTGTTTAACAAGTACAGTATCTCAATATTTAAGTTTTCTGGTGCTGAATATCTGTTTTATATGACATCTGCTGCTTCAGCGTGGCCAAAGCTGTATCCTCCATAATGAAGCCACTAGGCTTGTTCATTTATTTCTTGTTCATATTTCTTGTATTTTGTGTAGATGACTACAGTCATTCATCAGACACTCTTTTATCTGAGCAAATTTCCACTTCTCTTATTATGAATGTATTGACCTATGCATATGTAACAAAGTGAAGAATGCTGGAGGCCATTTTTAAATGCATTTTAATGCCATAATTGCAAAATCTACAAGAGTGTTCATTTTCTAGAAAGAAGACCTATAAGGTATACAAGTTATAAAGGATTTCCAAATTACGTTCAGTTATTTTCTGTTCCCACATTTAGCATTTTTTTCATACTGTACAGTCTTTTAAAAAATATTCACACTTTCAGTAATTGCATTGATAAAACACCAAAAGGACTTCCAGTACTGTCTTTTGCTATTTTTCATTTTCATCTTACCATAATTATCTCATTTCTCATTGCTGTCTAGTCTGACACTATGTAATAGGTCTTTAGGACAAAGTGGGAGCTTTCAAGTAAGCATGAGACCATTTTTATTCAGAGTATTTATCTCTATAAGCCTATATCTACTGTACAGACACTGGCAGTATGCATGCATAACACATTATTAGTTATATATGTAGGAATTCATAATGGACATAACACCCAGTGTCTATAAAGTGCTCTATTTCTATATAACATCTTAGATAAACTTAGAGCAGGACTAGAGTAGCAAACTTATGGTCACAACACAGACACTCTGCAGCAGTTACACTGATAGGTCTTAGTTTTAATAATGTGAAAATTCATCTTTTACATGTTGAGAGCAAAAGTCCAACAGTAGTTACTCTACTACCTTTTCTGGTAAATTGTTGTAAGAGAGGTATTTCTCAATAAAATTTGTAAAATATTAGTTAAGTCGCTTTAGCTACTCTTTCTTATACCAATATTAACTCGTACACAACACAATGAAGTTTATTCCTTTGCATAATTAAGAAGTGTATCTCAAAGTCTACATTATGTGGTAATTTATTAACCTACTAACACTTTTTTCTATACAATATGTCTATCTAGGTTTAGGCAACTTAAAAGAACACTTGCTGAATTTAGGAAATTCAGTTTCCCATGTAATAGTGCCCATAGGTGGCTAAAGATTATCTGAAGCTAAAATGATGGAGGAGAAAGAAGCCTAAACCCTAAATCCTTTATGGTTATATGGAAGACCTTTAGCCATCCAAAGCAACCCTTTAAGGGACTAATCTCAAACAGCATAAGCTTGCCAGTGATTTCTGAAGGCATGGGATATGTGGAAAAGGTGAACAATCTTAAAATCAGAGATAAATTAGATTTTAAGGAATGCTTTAGAGGTGGATCATTGTGAGAAGGGAATAGGATGAAACTTACCTTTGTAATTTTGAAATACAAGGAAGAATTCATAAAAATATAATATCCTTGAATAATTTTGGACAAATTTAAATTATACTAAATTGGAAAGAGAGCTATAACAGTAAGAATTTGATACAAATAAACTCTCCATTTTTCATTACTCACATCCTTGATTCCTAATGATTCCTAGCTCTATAAAATAAAATGAGTAAGTAATGACAGCTCAATTTCATGCTCTTCAGCAGTAGTAGCTGGGTCTTGCTCACAAATGAGAAAGCTTGAAGCCCAAATCATTCCAAAGTTCCTCCTGCAACAGTGATTGTGCATTTGCATTACTATTCATGTTTTCTGTTGAGATTCAACACCCCATTCAGTGCCTTCTGAAGCACAAGTGTGTTATTTTTAAAAGATTAATGGTTCTGCAGAATGGTAACATACATAATTAGGAAGCTTGTATTTCCACATTTAACCTAATTCAATGCCCTTCACTTCAAAGAAACGTAGAATTTGGCATTCCAGCTGAGTTCTGTCAAAACATGAACCAAAAGCAATGTAGTTATAAAAGAAAGTAGAACAAAAGCAAGGCCGAAATTAATTTGATCTAGTTAGAGTCAAAGGCACCTTTTCATCAGGTAAGACAGGTGAAATTATGAAGAACAGTGATATAATTGTTAAATCTGGAAAAATTAGGAACAGTATCACATAAGGAAGGCTATGGTTAATGGCAGCATTTATGATAGGTACTTCAAAGGTAATGGAGCCTGCAGTGGTTAGCATGGAAATAAGCTAAAGCTAAGCCATTATATTCAAAATACTATGTAACTGTAACCAGCAGGTAGGTACCCATAAATTCTAAGATTACTGCACGGGATATTTAGAGCTGTCTGAATAGCTGTTTCTTGTTTAACCGTGAGAAATAAAAACCACAAACACACCAGAGAGCATCAAGTGTAACTATAACTTTTCTTTATATTTGTATTTTCTTTGATTAGTGTGGGAGATGGCTTTTATTTCCCCATTAATGTTTTATTTTTTTCCCCACTGCATCTATATCTAAATTGGTCCTGATTATGTCTGAAAGCAGGAATTATAAAGGAATACAAATATGGTGCGTTATGGTATGCAAACATTTAGCATATTTCATCTGAGAGTCATGGTTGAAATACGGATTATAGCTACTTTTTATAACACTTGTGTTAATCTTTTTTCTTTTACTACTCTTCATCCCTGAGACTGTTTTAATGATTGAAAAGTAATTCTAAAAGTGTGAAAAATATTTAGTTCAGGTAATAGATTTCAGAATAGCACATGTATGTGAGGAAAAAGAACAGAGAAAGCATCCTCTGCAAAACCAGGATGTAGTAAGGTGTCACGGAAGGTAAAGCATCTTGCAAATTGTAGGGACAATAAATTTTAGTTTGATAAACATGCAGACAAAATTCTTAGCTAGTTCTAGAAATTCCAGGGGGAGCTAAAATCTTTCTAAGTAATAGTTCTTTAATAATGGGTCTTGAGTAAACTGCCAGCAAGTGCAAAACAGTATGTTATGCACTAATAAAAGGATATTGGAAAAATATAAAAAAGAAAATTCCTTTTGAAGAACATTTTCCTAGTTTTTGTGGGTAAAATAATAATCTTGGAAACATGGATGATTCCTCTCCCCTCTACTGGTGAGTCATGTGGTCTGTCTAGGTCTGGGCTCCTCAGCAGGACAAACTGAAGCCAGTCTAGCAGAGTGCATGAGGATGATTAAGGGCTTGCAGCACCTTTCATGTGAGGAAATGCTGAGAGAGCTGGGACTGTTCAGCCTGCAGAAAAAAGGCTCAGGCTTATCCATGTGTACAAATGCCTGATGGCAATCAGGGAGGGAAGCAAAGGCAACAGATGGGATTTACTACCGCTTGTTTTTATGAGTACCTTTAATGGATGTTGCATGAAAAAATTAGGAGTCTTGGTAGATGTATGCAGCTCAATTTAAATAATTAAATAATTGCAAATAGTTTAAAAGTTATATAAGATTAGACTAGAAAGAACATGTTGACATGACTAGATTAATGAAAGCGAAAAGACAGAGTTCTGGAAATCTCTTCTGTGTAACAAAATCTGCTATGGTAAAAAATATACATTTTACAAAACCTCTCCTCTTCCTGAAATAAAAGATTGGAGTGGACATAATCTTCATAAATGGAATTCTTGTTATGTCTTCCATCTCTATAGTAAACAATGGCAAGGCATAGGAAGAGGGAAGGAAAAAAGCTGGTGAACAGTAATGATGTTTGGCAAACCTTCATAAAAGGTTTAATTATGGCAATTATGATTCAAATATCTACAGCAGTGGAAAAGTTCAATGGACCTCTGATAGTAAATATAATTAGCAAGAAGTCCAGAATGGACATTGACTGTAATCTGTGTCTTACAAGGGTTTTGTTTCTTTCTTTAAATTTTTTTTTAACCAACCTTGCTTACATTAGCAGTTTGCACACTAATTACTCCCAGGTCTTGCCTACTTCTTGACCCAGCCACTACAATGACTCAATTGCAATCTATTAGAGAGCATGAGGCTGCATTGTATTATTGCTTGCTATGTGATCTTATTTTTAGTTCTCAGATTTAATATTCAAACAGTAACACTCCCACTATTATTCAGTGTAGCACAGCTTCCACATTGATGTTATTTTCTCAAGACCACAGGTTTGGATAGCAATTCTTGATTCATGGAAGAGGTTTCTAGATGAAATGTGCAATCCTAAGGAGAAAAAGTATGTGAATGCTTTCATATTTTCAGCTGCTTGACTAGAGTGCTTCTTTTAGACCATTAGACTTTGCTGACAGAAAAGTACAACAGCACCTTTACATCAATTCAAAAGTTTACAAAAAAGAATCACAGCAAGGCACATAGTATTTTTTTAGCTTGCTTCCTAAATCAGGCTCTTCCTAAATAGTATGACAATCCCTCAATGCCTTCAGTGAAACAAAAAGCAAGGAAACCTTGGAAATCCACAGAAACACCTGTAGAACGAGCTAATATTCTTTCTGGTTATCAGTTTATGAGAATGTATGGTAAGGTGAACTTGGGGATGTGCTAAAAAACTAAAATAGACTGGAATGATGGTGCAATCTGAAAATCTGATATGCAGCAGTATTAAAATCAGAGAATTTTAATATGTTACTTAGTCACTGTTATACCTTTCAGTATTTACTTATCACATAACACAGAAGAGGATTTTTTTATCATACCCCAGAGGAAAAACACTTGAATATGACTTGCTAAAATTGACCTTTTCTTATACATAGTGACTTTTACATGACAGTATTATGATAAACTGACTCTAGCTTCAGATTTATTACTCAACCCTGACCTTTGGTTATATCAGAATATTGCTTTCAACCAAACTAAATAATAATGTCTCTGTGAATGTAAGGAACTGGCAGATCCGAGATGTCAATTGCCAGCTCAATTTTCCTTTCACCTGGGATTACTGCATGTCACAGTGCTTTATTGATCTAAGAGTCATTAGAGTTCAGTGTTATAACTCTTCAGTTTTCCACACAGTGCAACGCAGTGCACTGTAAAAGGGATGAAGCATGAACTGGAGCATGACTCCAGTTGAGACTGGTCAAATTTGGAATATTTATTTCATCAGAAATAAGTATAGTGATTTTGATTTTTTTTTCCTAAGTTGGAACATGCAGCCAAAATATCTTTGAAAAGATCTTCAAAATGATCAGGGCAAGGTATTGTCCTCATTTAGGGTCACCCTAGGACAGGTATTTAGTATATACTGGAAAAAAAACCTGTTTGAGATTTAAACAGCTTAGCTTTGGAGTTACTGGAATGCTTCAAACAATAATGTCATTGCAATTACATTGCACTCCTATTTAGTATGGCATAGTAAAATATTTTGATTTCATGATTTAATGTAATATTCATTTTTAGTATAATATCATATCTTTATATTACGTATCATATTTCAAAGTAACTTCTTGACAACTTTTTTTTATATGTCAGTGAAGTCAGTAGATTTTGCTGATATGTTTTGATTTAATAAAATCAGTATCTGTTGTTAAAAACTGTTTAGGAAAATTTTCAGTCTGCTGTAAGCTAGATTATAACAATGAATAAAAGCACCTTCTTGCAACTTCCACTCATGCTTCAGAAGAATTATTGGAATGGAATGTCGTCCAAGTGGTGCAGCAGCTTCATGTGGCCTTGCTTTTCAGATAGGGACTGAAATCAGTAGGATTTCTTTAGAAAGGACTATGATTATAATCCCATAGAAAGTTGCATTATTGAAATAATAATTCATTTATGTAACACATACATGTAGATTAAAGAGCTTGACCTATTGGTGCCAGGATTCTTCTGGATGCCAAAGCACATCTCTGCTGCATTCAGGCCTCAAACATTTTTTAAGTATAGAATCATAGAACAACTTATATTGGAAAGGACCTTGAAGATCATCAAGCTCCAACCTCATTGCCATGGATAGGCACACTTCCCACTATACCAGGTAGCTCAAACCCCCTTCCAACCTGTCCTTGGACACTTCCAGGGGCAGAGCATCCACTGATAAGGACAGCAGAACAGAACAGTGTTTTCCTCACTTGGTAAGGATAGTAGAACACAGCAATATTTGCTCTTATCAAGGGCAGTAGAACACAACAGCACAGCTTTGGAGAAATAAATAAAGTATGCAACTTAGGCAAACAGAAATTATGCAAAATGTAAGCAGAATACCAGCTCAGCTCTGTAAGGCTGACAAATCAGAAGTTATGCAGAATGACGGTATTGTGATCACCAAAAGCAGGGGTCAAGGAGCAGCCACCTAAAAAGGACACCAGACATTGAAGACAGACTTCCAAAGAACCATATAAGGACTTCTGACTCATGGGTCAGACTTCTGTCATATGGGTGTGACTATGTCAAATAAAGTCAAGGAAGTGGGGTAGCTAATGAATATGTAATGAGTGTGTATGATAAAAACTGTTCCAACACTTGTCATACTCAAATGGAGGAAGAGTCCCTCAAGTGGCCAGCATGCTGTAATGAAGGATATCCACTTTCTAATGCTCAAACCTCTGTTAGAAAGTTTATATCCAGCTGATTTCGGTATCACCACAGCCTCCCTGGGCAACCTGTTCCAACGTTTCACCACCCTCACAGTAAAGAATTTCTTCTGTATATCTGACCTAAGTTTCCTGTCTTTCAGTTTGAACTCATTCCTTCTTGTCCCATCAGTACAGTTCCTTGTGAAGAGTCTCTCTCTGGCTTCCTTCAGGCACTGGAAGATTGCTATGATGTCTCCACCAAAGCTTCTTTTCTCCAGGCTGAACAACCCCAACTCTCTCAGCCTGTCTTTGTAGAAAAGCTCTAATCCTCTTATCAACTTCATTGCCTCTCCTGGACTTGCTCCAACTTTTCCTTGTCCTTCTTATGTTGGGGACTCCAGAACTGTATGAATATTCATAAAGCTGTTAGTTGTTGTGTTTTACAACAGCTTGTCATATAATCCTGACCACTCTACTGCCACACGGATGTCTTTTCTATCCAAATTATTTTTAAGGTATTTGCATTCATTGAACATGAAACTTAATGACTTCTAGAAGACATATTGTTGAATTGCTTTACTTGTTCAGTGAAATTTAGTTAACAGTGAAAAAAGAAAAAATGTCTCCATAGATTAGAAGTGCTTTTATGGTTTAATATTTTATTCAAATGAAAAACATGTTGGTGGGGGTTTTAATATTTTAGGCAGTTTTGTGTTGTTATTTTAAGTGTACATTTTTCTTTCTTATTCTTGGTGGATAGAAACATACTTTACAAGCTACCAAAGCAACTTAATAAGAATGGAGGTAAAATAAAAAACTTTGATGCTGTCTTATAAATAGCAATCTCCTTCAAATTCACATTTGTTAAAACCTAATTTTGTAATTATTATAGTTGAAGCCATACTCAGGTATTGCACATAATATTTTATGCTTTGAAACCTTATGTAAAAAATTCACTGGCAGTCATTGAACCATCACAAAGAGGTCTCCAGTCATGTTGCTTTAAAATCAGAACTATTTACAACAGATACAGGATTTTACTATTTTGATGGCAGCAACAAGGTTACCTTTAAAATGTTTGTGTTAAATCAAATGTGCTTTCTGGAAAATAATTCATCATGTGATGCATTGAAAACAGCCATCAGTCAGCAAAATGGTCATAGAAAAATATTCCAACAACTATTATTCACTTTATTTGACTGATCTGATTAGGCCAGTATGCCAGAAGCAGTTTGCTATTCCAACTCTAACCTTCATCTCACTTAAGAAAAAAAAAATTAAACAAATCAATTGTCATTCTCAGCTCTTTAGAAGACTCTGCATCTTCTTTTACAAAGCAAATACTTGTTCCTATTATGATGGAGGAAATAAAAATGCAACTTCTGTCTAGAAATTACTGCTTAGCTTATTTCTATTTTATGAGCATTTCTTCCCCCTGACTGAGAGTGCAGCTTAATTGCTCAATAAAAGTGTAAGGTTTTAAGACAAAAAACCTACTATAAAATTAAATGAGATTTAAAAAATGTATACTAAACAATGTGTCAGTTCATTGCACCAGAGCTGGTGGCCTTGAGAGCTGAGAATTAGAGGGTCAGATTCATTAAAGCTGTATTGTATCAGACGAAGTTGAGGCAGCATTTTGCCCTAAGTTTACAGCATATTCAAATTCAGCAAAACTGACACAAAGATTTTGTGAAACTGATCACTACTGGGGATATGAGGTCTTTAGTCACAGATCCCCTCATCTTATCAAATGAAAGTAAAGTCAGATTGCAATACTTTCTTGTCTGGGGACTTTGACAATTTTTCTGTGACATTTTTTCTGTGAATTTCATTTATTGGGCAGTGACAAAGTAGACAAACTGAATTTTCCCTGTGTGCTCTGCTGCTGAAAATTAATGAGAAAAAACTGTAAGGCTAGGGTTTAAAGCTGCTGAGAAGAAGATGCTGGAGATGCACCACAGAGGAAGGATTTTTGCCTGTAGCATTCTTAGTGACTCACAGATTTGTGAATAAAGCCAATGCCTGACAGTTGGAGAAGATGGCACTCCACAAAAACCACTGTCAGCTATTGCCTTCTCTTCACGAGGCACTTGGTATTTCTGTGCTGGAAGAAACACTTCAGCTTCCTTAACCTTCAAACCATAACCAGGGCATGTTTTCATACCAACTTCAGCACCCTGTCAAAACAAGAGTGGCTTTTCAGGGGCTGTGACCAAGCAGTGGTCAGAGGGACATGCTCAGGACTGCTGTCTAGACAGGGCTTTCCCCTTCCTCTGCCTGTGGAGGAGGTGGACACTCCTGGATCAGGTGGGACTCTGCTCAGGTCTCCTGGCAGGCTGTCAGCAGGGACCAGCAGTGCAGAGAGCAGACCCTGGGAAACCACGGATGAGACAGTTTGAGGTCAAGCAGAAGTTTTCAGTTTTATTTTGATATAAAATCAGAAAAATTGAGGGTGATTGCTGTTGTGAGGTTTTTTAGAATCACTTAGACAAACCAAAGCAAAAATCAGAGATTTTTTAAGGCAATGTGATATTAAATTTTAAATTGTAAATCCTTTCCATAATCCTAGTCAGGATTAAAGGATATTGAGGACTGAAATATTATGGACATTTTTATACATATGTTTTCAGTTTTTTAATATATATTTCATTGTCTGTTAAGTCCTTGCTTCACTAGGAAGCCTAAAATAAATTGCTTCTAAAGCTGAAGCCAAATGAACTTCATTATAGTAGAAATGGCATACTATATTCTTTTTTTTTTTTTTTTTGTTTCACTGTTAAACTTTGTGCCTCATAGATTTCTGTCTTCCACTTTGTTCTACAGTCTAGAGAAGAAAGAATTCCATACTAAGAAGTATTCCATTTGTAAGTTGAAATTGAGTATCAAGTTAAACTCACTGGCCCTACCATCATCCTCAGCCAGGGAGACAGGACTTTTTTCTTACAGGTTGCACCCTTGAATCTCAGTCCTATCTGTTGTCAGAGAACTATAAATATTTACAGGAATATGCTGGCAGAATCTCTCACAGTTCTTATAATTTGTCATTAAAATTCTGTTTTGTGGATATTTCATGAATTTATGGAATTCCTCCTTGATGAATAGTTACATCATAACACACAGCTGAGGAGAAGGTGCCACATATTTTGAGTCACTGACTGATTCAGGGTGAAACATTTACCATAAGTGAGAAACACTTATCTGGACTTCCATTACTCTGTTTGATGCTTCTGTTCTGATTCTGTTTCCAGATGGCTTCTGAATATTTGCAGGGATAAAAATACATGCATAAAGCATGTGGGAAAATTCCTCTTAAAGTAATGGAAAAGGAGGAAAAGATCCCACTTGGAAAAGCTCTGGGTAATGGTAACTTTTGTTGTTTCTCTTCAACCTTGTTGCAACCTTGTAAAATGCCAGTAAAAGTAAGCTGACTTTTCAGTTCATGTTTGCAGTTCCTCTAACATACATTTCATACCTGAAAGAAAAGAAAGAATATTTCTTTTTCCATTTATGCTTTTTAGAAACAATGGTTTTGAACACAGTAAAAGCAATGATCTTGTGTCGCAGTTCCAGAGCAGAGAAGTGCTGCTGACTTGCATGGGAGTTCTCAGATTGCCACTGAAAAATTTAATTTTGGATTAAACTGATGCTTTTTCTCCTTCTGCGAATTTCATTTGATGTATAAAAAGGTGATGACAGTCATTTTTCTGGCTACTTCTAGCACTTCAGAAAAACCCAAAAAATCTCTCTTGCTTTGTTTTATAATCTGGCACCTTTCATTCAAAAAGAAAGAAGTCCTGGTGTCTAGACACTACATATTACAAACATTATGTGGATGTTGAAACTATTATGTCCATTTTTAGGACTATATGCTTTTGATTTTCTACATAGATATTTCTTTGTCAAACCCTTGCTTCACTGAAGAACCTTCAGATCTATATAGGCCAAATATTTTCCTTCTTTGTTCAACAGTCCCTAGTTGGACTAATAGTCTTTTATAGTTCTTGATAATTGATAATATACAAAGACATAAACTATGTTTGCCACTGGGGTTGTAGCCAGATATTTATTTTTGCTTAATTTTCCATGATTTTTAACATGTTTTTGTGAGTCTGATCAGTCAAATATTTATTAGTGTAATAAGATATGATTGTACTATAGGCACCTGAGCAAGAGTTGTATGCTTTCCTGCAAAGAACCTTTATTAAGAAATGTTCTATGGTTCTCTGAATAAATTAATCATTTAGAAATTTAAATGTTCTTTAAATAATATTTGAGTAACTCAGTGTATTGCCAAAGAATTCTTTCACCCTTTTTGATATTTCCAAGTCTTTTGATTTCTTGGCACAGAAAGCTTCACAGCAAGTGATCAAGGTTGTGAACAACTTAAAACATTGTGGGAATTACCTTCTATCCTGATAAAATCATATGGTAAGGAATGCACTCATTCATTTTGAATAAACTTTCAAAATTTGAAGTTAGCTAGCACTGATTCTTCCACAATGTCATTTTCTGAAGCAGCCTCAGTACTCAGTCTGAACCACTTTGCCATGCTTTTTGCTACATAAATTATTAAGTTTTACTTTGATGTTTTATTTCATTTCAGAAAATATCAATCACCAGTTGGAAGGAACCCTACTGTTCTTCAGTCTGTGGGACTCAGCAGACAGAAGTGAAGAAACTTTTTTATTTTGCTCTGCCAAGACTGGGTCAGTCAATGAAGCAGCCAAAGTGTTGAAGAGCTATCCACCTTCACCCTAGAGCAGAGAGAGATAAATCCATGTTCTTGGCTGTTGTATTTTATGTAATTAGGATATATTTTTTCAATCATTCTGGATGCATTCAAGTTGTAAGTGGCTCAGGATGCACACAGTGAATTATTATACTGTTGGCCTATACTGGAAGCTTTATGAGCTGTTCTGCATCCTGATTTGTTAGAGGAAGATGAAACCCCATAAAAGTCAAGCTGAAAGCAACAAAAAACATTACTGCTTTGTTTTTCCTATTTATGAAGCACTGAACTGTAGAGTACTCTAATGATAGCTTGTATTAATTTTAACAAACTTGAAAATCTTGCTGACTAGTCTAACATTTAGGTGCTTTTTCATTCTCTTTCTCAGCAACCTTTAGCTTTTTGCTGGAGGCACCACATTTGTTATGTTAGCGTAAGCAGATAATTACAAACAGTTGTAAAATGAAACACCACCACTGGTAAAGCTGAGAGACTTTTAAAAGTTTCATCCCACTCAGCTACAAAAAAAATCAATTTAAATTAAAATATATGGATTGCAAACATATCAGTTTTATTAAAACAAAATCATTTTTTTGTTTGGCTTGCTTTTTAAATAGCTTCAATTCTGTTAAAAAAAAAATACAGAAAACATTTTGTTTCCTAAAACTAGAATTTTCTGGTTCTTGTTTTCTACTTACACCTGAACACTGGAATTTGCCTTCAGAAACTACCCATGGGATTTGGGGGGAAAAAAAGTATTCCCTGTTCTCACAGATTGGTTTTTAACTAAAGGTTAAACTGTGCAGCAGCTGAAACTCAGGTGATCCTGAGTTGTCTGTTGAGGTGATCTTTAGCCTTCTGTATGCAGGGCTTTATTTTGGAAAGACACAGGGGATAGGTTGTAGTGGGGGTAGGTTATGATGCCTGATGTGTTGTTCTGATGACCTGAAGAAGAGAGTACTAAAGAGGGAATAATCAGTGTTAAGAGAATAGCATGGGCACAGCAAGTGCCTCTCATCAGATAAATTTAGGACATGAAAAAACAACTGTTGGTTCATTTGAAACCTTAACCTGCAGCTGCATCTACTGATGCTGCTTCAAACTTTATTTATGTGTAAGCAGAATAAATTTTATATATGTCCTGTAACCATTACAGCTCTTAATGCTTTCTTTGGCCTTTGTTCTGTATTCCATTATCCTGTGTGAAATCCATCCTGGGAGAAGACATTGGGCACAACATTACATGAGACTCAATGAAGTTGTTATAGTAAAATTTAATGGCATATGGACTATGTGCTGGCCCTTTTCCAAGGATGAATTTTACTTTTTTTTTGCTTGAATTTCTGATTTCTTCCTTTGTGAAAGCTCCTCTATTTCTCTTAAGGTGTCCTTATGCTCCTTGGAAATTAATACGTATTTTAGTCCTTTATTAAAAATGTGACAAGAATACTAGCAACAAGGTAATGTCTTTTCTGTTCTTTTATCTTACTGAGACTACTTGCATAAAATGAAAAAGAAGGAAATACAAATTCACTGGCACTTCATAAATATTATTTATAAATCACATCCTCAAAATCATATTCTTTTTATTTTTTTTTTCCTGTCCCATTTTAAGATCAGCATATGCCCCAGGGGACCTTGCAAAAATTGGAAATATGTTATGACCACTTTTTTTATTTCCAAGCTATGCAAAAGAGAAATCAATATTGCAGCACAGTAGTTCTTTGATCCCCTGACTTCATTATGCATGGAGAGTGTATATTGCATCCACAGGTGTTTACTAAGCTTGTCTTTAGCCTTCTGTATGCAGGGCTTTATTTTGGAAAGACACAGGGGATAGGTTGTAGTGGGGGTAGGTTATGATGCCTGATGTGTTGTTCTGATGACCTGAAGAACAACATATGATTCTTGATAAAACTAAGAACAATATCCTGTCTTAAATCAGCAAATGGGGATGTACCTTATAGGAATAATTTTCTAAACATCAAGTTACAGAATTCACTTTTACAGTCTGCTTAGCACTGACCTATCAATACTTTTGTATTATAATTTAATAATTTGCTGTCTTTTTCAACTATGGTAGCAATTTTTAATCGGTTTTTTCCCACAATAAGTGTGTATGCAAGTATTTATGCATATTCAATTTTCTGTATGCCTCATGGAGGTCACATGCTCAAGGAGAGCAAGCAGTTCAGGAAAAAGTTCCTACACATATACACACACACTCAAGAACAAATTATTTTTGACACATTTTATTCTGATAGAAATAGAAATCAAGTATATTGAGTGAAAGGGAAATTTTTAGGGTAAAGAAAAAATACTTCAGTTGTCCTTTCATCAGGAGGAGAAACAGTACCTGTATGCAGTTTTCCAGGGTTAATAAAATAGCTTAATGTTAGAGCTGCATAAGCAAATGTAAATTGCAAGATAGGAATTAGGCATATGGCAAAGTGGTTGAATATCTTATTGCAGGAGTTGTAAACTGATTTCACTTTAGGTCAGTTATTGACATTCCCCAAAACTGAAAGCATAGCTTCAACAATCCTTGTTCAGCAATACTCTGCATTTGTCTCAAAAATGGTGTATTGTTAATTTTTTGTTTAAAAAAGGAAAAATGTCCTTGCATTTTCAAAGTAGTTTTAAGAGGCAAAAAAGTGCTTTGTATAAAGCTAAATAAATGACTGAAAGAAGAGAAGGTTTTTTCTTTCCCACTTCTTTCTTATGCCACAGCTTCAAAATGTGATTAACTGGTTGTTACACTGTGTAATAAATATGCTTCAACTGAAGAAGTGTTCAATTGGCTGTTAACACTTTAAATTAATCAGTGTGTACCTCACAGCCAGCTAGAATTCATTTTTTTGACTGTAAAGTGCCATCTCTGTCATCTTCTACTACAACATATATACACAGTATTCTCTACAAAACCTTTAAAATAGCTCTAAAGTGATCTCCAGGGACCATACTTGTCATGAGATAATTACTGTCCTGTGCTATATGAAACTCTTGACTGCTCTTCCTGCTTTAGGGTATCCCAGGAGAATAATCACTGTATAACAATGTCTTTTCTATTGTGATTTAATATCTTCTCATGCTGATTGACAAAGCAGTCAAAGATGAAATTAATTTATCTTGTTCCAGTAGTTTTGTGGCGCAGTTTGAAGCAAAAAGACATTGGGTAATGCTGCTCAGAGGTGCTCAAACTGTCCTCCTTTCTGAAATCAGGCTTCAGCTACCTACATTTAAAAAGGTAGGAAACATGACATCCAGTGAGCTCATTTTTCTCAACCACTTTTTGTGATCAGGTTTAAGATCTGACCAGATATTTCCTCGCTGCTGATATGGTTATTAGAACTTTACATACCTGTGTGGTGTGTAAACACACAGGTGGAGAAGTGGCTGATATTCAGCCCCTGAGCAATTCACAGTTTGGGTCTCGTTGGGGTTAGGTCACCACTGCCAGGTGGGGTTGGGCTGAACAAAGTACTCCAGACCCCCAAATACGGGAGGAAGTAAATCAGGAGGAAGTGTGCAGCCTGACTTCACAGAGCAGGGAGGGGGAGGGAAATTGCTGAGGAAACCTCTGGCTATGTGTACTTTTTCCTGGGAGAATGACATAACTGCTTCTCTTAGGCTCTCCAAGGGATGGGACATTCATCTTGGTCAGACTAAAACTTGGAACACAGCTTCTGGGGCTAAAAAGTTGCTGTTCCTGGCCACTTGCCACCGGCACTAAGGTTCAGGTTCGTACAGCAGTATTTCATGGAACAGTGTTTCACCTTGCTCCCCTCCCAGCCTCTGGGGTGCCTAGGCCCCAGGACAGCACCTCCTCATTCAGGGGACAAAGCCTGCATTATTTTGTAGGATTTAATTATATATTTTTGTAAGATCTTTAAGGATTTATCCTTAAAAAGACATGGTATTTTGAAAGGGAAAGGGAAAAAGGTCAGAGGCAGCTTGGAAAACACAGGAGTTTAAAAAAAAAAGCATTCATAAATGCAAATTAATATTTTAGTTGTCAAAGAAAGGATGGCTGCTTCTTAAATATAGGGTATTAGTTTAGTGAATGTTTTGATGACTACATGTTCTTTTGAAATACGTGCACCTCTTCACAAAAAGAAAAAAGTAACAAACCCCCAAAACCAGCACCTTAATTTTAATTTCTTATATAATTCAGCAAGGAAGCATATAAAAACAAGGCTGGAAAAGATTTAAATCATTGATTTATTTGGAGTAGAAAAGTAAAGTTGCGTGAAATTTTCTGATTTCTCACTCTCCAGATGAAAGAGAAAAAAAGAATAATATACCAATGATTCGTGATGAAGTTTTTGATTCGTCCTTAAGATATTTATGAAAATATTATCTTTATTTCCCCTTTTTCTTCTCATATTATTTGATTTGTGGGAAAATTAATAAAAGAAATTACATACACAAAAGCAGCCCATTACTGCTGCATTCTCAAATTGATAAATGTGAACCATACCCAGTGTGATATTTAACAGAAATGAAAATATGAAGGTACTAAAGTTATATCTCTTTTTTTTCTCTTCATTGGTTCTGTTATTAAATGAAAGGAAATCTGAATATGATGTATCTTCACAATGGGCTCTTACATAGTAAAACACCATTTAGTGTTATTAAAATTTGAGTTATTCTTGTAATTGAAATTTTTTTCAACACTAAAACAATGATTGATGTACATAATATTCACTTGATAATTCACAGAAAATACAGTAACAGTAAATTTCTAAAAGCAATTAAGTTGTCTTTTGTTAACACTGAAATTAAAAGCAAGGAATACATATTATATTAATGAAAGTGAATGCATATATAATTAAGATTGAGGTAGAAACTAATATAAACTGAATTAAAATGTATTTTTGCATATAATAAGGTTCTAATAATACTTCTGCTTGCTAAGACAGCACAAGCTCAATCTATGCACCTTAATGCAGAAGTGAAAATATATGTTTAGGTTAAGCAATGCTTAATCTAAGTTAAGTTAATAGTTTATAAGTTAATAGTTGCACTCAATGATCTTAGAGGTGTTTCCCAACCTCAAAGATTCTATATCACTGAAAAACTCATGACAGAAAGGAAGTTTTATAATTGGAAAAGCCAGCTCAGTGCTTCTTTCTTTCATGCTTTAGCAGAGTGGTTTCTCTGTTTTCCACGTAGAAAATAAGAACTTTTCGCCTCCTTGTTGTTATGTTGGTCCTCATCAGTGTAAGACCCTGAAGATCTAAAGAAGGTCTCAGATGCTATGGTAACAGAGACTTAAGAGCCTGGTGAATCACTAAAAATCACTTTATCATTTGAATAAAATGAAAGATGCATTTGCTTGTAGAGACAAAGAAAATTAAAAGAAGACTGAAAAAACTGGAAGGATGATGTGCACAAAGCAAAGACAAGCACAGAATGTAAGTGAAACAGTGTTGTGGTGACATGCAATGCGGAGCTTTGTAGATAATTAAAAACAAGTGACTTGCAGAATCAACTTAAAAGCAGAAAAGCCTTATATAAAGCCTTCCCATTCTGGTCAAGAAACAATTTGCTATACTTTGGCAATGCATGTTCTGTGGTTGTTATCTATTTCACAGGGAAAAAATGTTTAGAAAATACTCTTTTTAAGTACTTCTACCACCACTTTTTTGATTATTAATACCTATTCTCGATCATAAAGACTGAATGCTCAGTGAGGGAGGCAAAATATACAATAAATATACTTTTGAAATCTCAGAAATTGAGGTGAAAGATGTCCCTGCCCATGGCAGGGGCATTGGAACTACTTGATCTTTAAGATCTCTCCTAACCCAGGCCATTCAATGACTGTGATGATTGTATGAAAAGCTTCAGTCTTACTGCAATCATCCAAAGTTTCCTGCTTCTTTGTAGGTTATAAAAGAGAGGCTTCTTGTGCTTTTGGGAACTTAGATGTCTTGGATTCCTATTATTCTAGGTTCAGTGAAGTACCATGTGCCAAATATTTCTCTAACGTTGCTAGTTTAGGACTGTGTCTTGAAGAGAAAATTCCCTGGGTGAAAGCAAAGCACTTTCTTTCAAACACTCTAGTTGTTTGAAATGATTACAATTTTATACTGTAGCTTTGTCAAATTTTCCTAGAAAACTTCCTAGAGTGTGTTTCTATGCAAATGATGTATCTGTTGTGTGCATATGTATGAATGTTATTTCTAGGTGGCTCTGAAGTCCTGCTCTGTTTCCTTCTGGAATTTCAAGTAACCTTCCTAAAACAATGTTTTCTATCCATGCTCAGGCTTTTGGCATAAGGAGTAAGAGAATCAAAATGCAGGAAAGGCTTTGCTTCTCTGAGACTCTAAGTTTCCCTAATTTGTTCCCAAATACTCCACATTAATTTACCCAGATGAAGCCATAACAGGAATTTTGCTATTGTTCAATGGGATCAAGGCTTCTCACCAAACCACTGCCCATAATTCAATGGCACAGTGTCAGCAGCAGAAAAACCCCAGCCTTTCCTTCACATACGAGGTGCCTGCATCTTTTCTTTCTACTGCTTTGTAAAATAAGTGAAATATGCACACCTGAGCATCCAGCTGTTACTGCTGGCAAGCCTCCACTTGCACAAGCTATAGAGGTGCAGGGTGACAAATTAACACCATCATAGTGGGAAAGTGATTCCTGTGTTCTTTTTTGATTATTATTCCAAGTTTCTTCAAGTGTAGCAAAGCATAAAACGATGGTTTTGTTCTCTTCTGGATGGCAGGACTGACCTTCAACCAAATATTTAAGGAGCTCTGCAGAGCCTGATGTGCTCCACACTGCATGATTTGATGGGAAGGAAGCCTACCTCTACAGGAGGGCATCAAGAAAGTAAGATAAAGCAGCACTCTAAAAGAAGCAGCAGCAGGACATATCTCAAAATATTATCAAAGGAAAAGTGTTTTCTTAAAGGGCAGCAGTCTCTATTGCAGAGGTAATACATTTGCATTGCAACATTTTAGAAGGTATGTGATTTTCAGTGTGGTATCATAGCATTCAGACAAAATGCCCCACAAAAAAGGAGGGTTTTATAACCCATTGTATGTCTTTAAAACTTGCTTGAAAGTGTATCTGCCACTAAGAAAAAAATAAGCAGTTTATAGAGAAGTTCTACACCTTTCTTGCCCAAACAAAAAAAAAAAAAAAATTCTCTTTCCCCTTTAAGGGAAGGGACACAGATAAGTATTAGAAGTATTGGCTGGAACTTTAACTATAGATGTTGTTTAGAGTAGATATGGTGACAGCACATTGTAAAAAAATATTTCTTTCCAGTCCCATTTATTTTCTTCAGAATGTATTTCTGAAGGGGCCATCTAGGCTCTTACATATACATGTCAGGAACACTGTTTTTAGAGAAAGGATTCATAAAACTTTAAATATTCATAGTTACACACATACTGTCATATAATATTTTAGTGTGTGTTTATGAAATGTTTGAATGTTCTATGATTATCATATTTGAATGTACAGCATCAAGACTGAAGGCAAAGGAATGTCAGAAGAGATACATTATGAGAATAAAAATGACATAAAACTAGCCTTCTAAGTAACAGTCAGGCATGGCACTGGCAAATGTCAAAACATATAATGATTATCATGTTCAAATTCATATCTGAATTTTGCTATTGAGTAACTGTGCCATGAACCCTGTACCTTGTCTGAATGTTATATAATCTTTCCCTCAGATTTAGCCAAAATTGTTTGCATTACTCTGGGCTTTAATTGTAACATGATGAAATGAACATAAACATCTAAAATTAAATGATGTGCATACTGGTGCACATAGGTGTCCTGTTTAAAAAAAAAAAAAAAAAGCTAATTCTCTATCCCCCACAAAATAAAAACCCACTTCCCACATAATAAAAAAAAAGTAGCCATGACTAGATTTATTAAAAATATTAACTGAATTTTTCCAGTTATTGACAAACACATTCCGACTTCAAAATCCAGATATAAATATATGATATGAGCTCTTAACTGTCCTGGTTTATCTGAGCACGATTTGATTGCCTTAGCATCCTCTTCTGCCTGAGTGCTGTAGCATTAGAAATGCAGCAATGCTGTTGCAGATGGTCCTTACTTGTCAGAGCAACAGTCCTTCACTGCTGAATCCCATCTCTGACAGGGGCCAGCCACAGGTGCATGGGGAAAACCTGCTGAACATATATCTAGAGCAGAGGCACGATCCTTCATTTCCTCCAAAAGACAGTAATTTATATTTTATTACAATTTTTCTCCCTTATCACACACACTAGCTTTTGATGGATGTTCTTTTATTACTTCTTTATCCCATTTTGGTTACTGCTAAATGCCAGGACAAAGTTATATGATTTGCAATTGTTATTTTCTTTCACTTGCTTTAAATCTGTTGCTTGATAGTTTAAGGGCATCAGATAGTTCAGGTGTTTCAGCATAAAAAAGTGAATAGATTTTTTTTTTCCACTTAATTAAGAGTCCTCACAGTGTTCTCTATCAGATTCTCTCCAAGTCATCCCTTTTTCAAAGTGGATAATATATGGCTGCCTATATATTTTTACATAGAAGCTACTCATTGGTTTGCCTCATCACTCTTTGTTTGATGTATAGGGTTTGGTTTTTTAAAATTTTTTTTTAAATTACTAATTGAAGTGTGCGTAACAGAATTTATCAATTTTCTTTGTGCATTGTTGCAGAATAACCTAAATTTCTCTAGGAAACTGAAACTCCAACAGTGATCTTCCTTTCCTCTGGCAGTAAAGCTGATTGAAAGTATAAGTAATCTACTTAACATGTTGGCAATTTCACATTGAAATATTGAGCAAATATCACATGATCTGTGTGATTTATTACTATTCAATTTATTGATCTCTTATTGAGAATGATTTATTAGCATGTCTGACTGAAACAATTCCTCAGACTTATCTCCTGTAAAGAGTGGTCTGTGTACAAGCTTCCCTTAGCTTCTCTGTATTGAAATGCCCAAATTTTCTTCCCACAGCATTCCTTTCTGTACCTACAGATCCATTCACCCTAAAATCAGAGATATTTGTCAACAGGATTGCAAGGCCATAGGGAAGGTTCTATGCTTATGATAAGTCTGCAAAATTATTCATAGCCTTGGACTATTTACTAAAACATTCCTCAAATCTTTTTTTTTGTCTTGCATTGTTAATGGTTTTATATTAATGTTATGAAAGGTAATGATTCTCCTGCTCTGATTTATTTGTAACTTTCCTATCTCTGATTTATTTTTGCTGTAATATTCTCCTCTTTCATTATAAATGGCCCTTTTTTTCAGGGACGGGGCCTTTTGCTGTAATGTTATTTTTATTCTGATTGGCTAGTGTGGTGCCTTCATCTATTTTTTGTGATCTATTTTACCCTGTCAGCTGCTCTTTTTCATTTCCTTTTTTTTTTTTCAAGCTTCACATTTTTACATACCACTGCTAATTGAAGGCAAGCAACTATGAGTAGTTGATACCGTTTCTCATGTTTCTATAAGGATATAGGTGACTGTCACAAAGTCACTATTTGGTAACAGTATTTTGAACCAAATCCTGCCCCTGACTCAGAACTAAATCAGGGTGGTTTTTCTCTCTTTTTGCAAGTTCTGAAAGTAGTTGCTGTAAGTATCAGCCATATATGACATCAAAAACATGTACTTCAAATTATATACCATCTGACTTTCATCCACTTTGGATTATGTTTTCATTTATGGTTTTATTGACCATTTGGAACAAGATATACATTTAGGAGTCTAACTGAGGCTTTCTTTTGAACTAAAAATAGATCAATCAAACTTCTGATCCTGATTACTTATATGCAGTGAACTGTAGTTACTACTGAAATGCATCCCAGAATTACTTTGGGAACCTTAACTTCCAAAGGGACATGGGAAATCTAGTCCTCAGATAAGGAATGAAACTAAACTGTTTTTTAAACAGGAAGGGAAGAAATTTCTTCCATAAGCTGATGAATCTGATACCAAAACAATGCTTTCAGGCCCATGGTGTGATTTTTGGGTTGTACTGTCCAGGGCCAAGAGTTGGACTCGATGATCCTAATGGGTCCCCTCCAACTCAGAATATTCTGTAATTCTGTGATTCTAAGAGACTTTTAAAGCAAATTTCACCTTAGAGCAGACATAGGGATAGCCCCCAGAGGAACTGGAGAGCTCTGTAAGAGTGAAATAAAGTTGCCTACAGAGAATAATGGTGAATATTGTAAAACTTACCGGGTTACACAAGACTCAAAAGCTCCCCTTTCTCCCCAAACTGCAGGATAGAAAATTGCTTTTATGGGGAGAAATACAAGCTAGAAATTGTGTTTTAATTTAGACTTTTGCCATGTGGTGTATTCTGTAATTTCATGTGACAAGGTTTCAAGATAAATAGAAGAAATAACTATCTTCCCATGTTACTAAGGTAGGTCTCTCTTGTGCTAAGCCTGTGCATTTGCTGCAAGTTAGATTTGTACTAGACTCTGGTATTTCTTCTCTGAAATGGCAACCATACCTATGGTACTGCATATAAAATGCCATTGTAAATGAAATAATAAACTAAAGTACTCCCTCTGAATTGCCTATTTATGTAATCTGTAAATTACTTTCAATAATCCATAAAAGGAAACAGACTGTGCCATGTTAAAGGTTTTTGCTGTATCTCAAGAAGTGCAGTTCTGCAGTTGTATTTATTCACTCTGGGAAAATTTCCTAATGCTTCAGGTGAAGAAAGGTCTTCAGCATCTTATCCTTGTAGTCCAGATCTCCAAGACTGCAAGGAAAAGATGTTGCTGTAGCTGTTCACAAAAAATAGCCTTCTTCCTTGAGGGACAATCCTAGAATGAATAGCTGAAGTTTGGGGAATAGCATGGCACTGCTGAACAGAGAAGAAATGGAAAGTGTATCCTGTCATTCTGATTTACTACATAGCATAATTGTCATTTTATATGAGAAAACTGCAAAGTGGAGTGGTTGCTTTGGGGCCTTTCTTTTAATGATGCACTTGTAGCTCAGAACTCTCTTGATGGCATGCTCAGGGCAGTGTCATATATAACACACACGGGCCACAATCCTGCCCCTCCAAAGAACACAACTGGGATGCTCCACCAGAAAAAGAGTTTCTTATAAAGCTGGTGTCAGACCTTATAGCTGCTCTGTACACTGGTCAGCCTTAGACTTTGAGGGCTACTCAAATATTTACAGTGAATTACAAAAAAATTTACAGGATTATTGTGAGAGAGAAAAAGAACAAACTTTTTCTTCAGAATTCCTAGCCATCATAATATAGAAAGACAAGTTTGGGTGCTTTATGATCCATTCCAGAGGAAGATTTCAGCATTGCTGATGCTTTAGTACAGCTGCATAACAAGAAACAGTCAAAAGAATAAAACTATGCAGCTGAGAAACAAATATGCTCATAAAGCACAGAGTTTGGATGCTCAGTGAGCTTTGTAGCCCCAGTAATTCTCTCTTGTGTCATATCAGAAGCCTTAGGCACTCTTGTCCTATGATGGCATCTTGTTAGCAAGCAGCAGACCCCAGCAGAAACAAAGGCTTAGGGCAGCCCTGCCTAACTGCCCATGAACTCCAGTTTCATTACAATTCTGCCTAACAAGAGACTCAGTTACTAATTTGATTTGTAGAAGAGAAAACCCTGGCAAATTAAAAGCAGCAAACATTCCCAAGTGATTTGTTGCCATGTAGAATAAATGAGTAACAGCTTTTAAAAAGTCATATTCCATTAATTTCACATAACAGCAAAAGTAGTTGAGTTTTTTCCTTTTTTCTAGGTAAAATTGTATAGTTTGAAAACATCCATTATTGGAAGTATTGGTGATAAAGATGGTTTATAGAAAATACTTGATTATAGAAGTCCTCAATGCCATTTAAAAGTTGCCATTTAAACAGTAGTATCAATGTCAGGGTACAAACAATTTGTCATTGTCTTACTCAAAATTGCTTCAGAGTTCCAGAGAGAAATTTATTTGGAAAACAGTAGGAAGATTTTCATGCTTAACATCCTTACCACACAATTACAAGGTATGAGAAATATTTTTCTCATATCTCACAGCCTAGTGAAATAATTGCTCTAACAACCAGATTCAAGATTGAGCAACCTGGGCATACTCAAAGTATATTTTGCCATTGTTTTCCCCATAAGAGTTTTATGAGACATTGTAACAAGGGTTAACTGCAATAGAAGAAATTAAACAGATGAAAACTGGAACAGATGGGTCTATTCTAGGTTTTGACATATAGAAGGATTTGAGAATCCAAGATGCCTTAACCCATTTTGCAGGGTCAGAGCTAAGGCAAAGATTCTCAACAATTCTTGAAATAGCAACATTCTCTTCAAATATAAAATACAGAAAAAGGAGGACTTCCAGTTATAATGCTAGACAGAATGAAACATTTTTCTTAAAAACAGCACACTTTACTCCAATTCATCATTCATTCCCCACCATCTTAATGTTTTTCTCTGCCATTTCCACCACTCTTGCATAAGCAAAATAAAACAGATGTGTCAATTTTCACATAGAAATCTCTGCATTTGGTGGTCAGCATCATTCACTGTTTTATTTCCCTTTCTTTTCAAAAACTTATTTCCTGTTAAAGTTAAGCCAAAGCTTAAGTTGTAAAACTTAATCGCCTTCTGGTTTTAAAAAGCATTTTATTAGTCTTTACTCACCTTAGCAGTGTCACTACAGTGTAATGCTGAATTTACATTAATAATTCCAATTACTTCATTTGGTTCCTATTGCAGGCCTGAAAACCAAACCCACACCTTTAATCACATCTGATGAGCCCATTTGGTATTCTGTCCTGCAACAGGAACCAGATGAACAAATTTGGATTATTTATGCAAGTTAAATATGTGGCTGTTTTCTAGACAAATACCAAATTGTACCTAACTATTTCTCAAATTCATTAGAAATAATTCAAGTGAATTGTGATTATTATATATAATTTCTAACAACTATGGAAGCAAAACACAAGTTCCCTCCTCAGAGGCTGTTTTGGATCCTAGTACTTGTAAGGTGGTAAGAATTACTTTAGGGCCAAGTAGCTGTGGAACAGCAGCATTGTTCAGAGATGCATATTTTTATTTACTATGGTCATTGCAACACAAGAATAGAACAGGGGGAGCTGATGGAATCCACTTTTTAAATATACTCTTCTTGATAATCATTACCCACCAGAGAGAGCTGCTCTAGAAATAATTGAAAAATAGTTTAATTGTGAATTTTGGCTTCAAGATGTAATTCTTCCTCACCTTCAGCCTAAAGGAATAGGGATGTTTTAGAAGTATGTGTACTGAAGTGAAAGATCAATCTTAATAGATGAAGTATGCCTTTTTGTAACCATGTGTCATGCTTTTATCCTTTTTATAAACAACTTTCAATCCTAGAGTTCATGAGAAAAGCTAATGTGCAGGGCTCTGTGCCAGTCTAAGGGCATAGTTATTAGGATATGATATTAATGGAAATGACCCCTGTCAGTAAGACAGACTAGGCTTGCTTCTGAAGCCTATCTGGTCTTTACCAGTGTTATATTTCAGTTGTTCCCCTAGGCCCATCTGTGCACTGGCACATAAAGTTACAGAATTAAAGGAATGTAAATTCCACCAGTAAAAGTATTCCTATAAGTAAAATAGGTTTAAAAGTTCAAACTTGATCAAAATTTGTTGAGCAGATGACTTTTGAATACTAAAGACCTTCTTTTCTAAATGTAAGATTGGATTCTGCAAGAATTTTCAGTATTGGACTAATTTGATCTATTTTGCTGGTGTGGTATCTTCCTTTTACTTTGCTTCCCAATGCTCTGGATAAATCCATCCACTTTATTAACAAATTTTATTATATTTATTTGCAATTAAAGTTTACTCTTAGGAATAACTCTATCAATCCTGAAAAGTAAAGACATGAATCATCATATGTTAAACTGTTTACCTTTACACCAACTATTTCCGAAATCCTCACTTTTAAAAGCAAATTACAAAGCAGCTTAGGTTAGGTCCACAGTTTTTAAATTGCAACTATTTATCTTGGTCACCCTTTAGATTATTATTTCAGAAATGTGTAAATTACTAGGTATTTTTTAAAAATTACTTGCTGGGAGTGTTTGAAGTTGCTTGGTTTTCCATTGAAAGCAAGCAACTTCGCTTCACACTTGATGTGGATGGTATAAATAAAGGGCAAACTGAAACAGCCCTTAGAAAGTATTACTGTCTATATAAATTTTCAAGTTCCATGTATTTAAACCACAAGTGGAGTAACTGGGTGCATTTTACAATATCTATTTTATCTGCCTCACTCACAAAATATAATTACCCATCTCTAGGGTATTACAGGAAAGGACAAACCCCAAAATAGTTTGAAAGAAACACCTTAACATCCTGGGAATAAATTTCTTGGCTTGAATGATAAAGCTGTAGCATCTTATTTCCTAAGGTTATATAAAATATTAATATATTCTAAATATTTAGATACTTTATTATCTACAGAAAATCAATATTTTTTACAAGCACCTTCTGACACTCATCAGTTGCTCATCCACATTCTGATTCAAAGCCAGTGAATGTATTTTTAACTAAGAAGATCTTTTGTATCAAACAGTAGGCAGATTGAATGCAATTTATTAAGTTTGAGGCAGATTTCTGAGTCAACTTGCCAGCTGCATCTTTTTGAAAATCCACAGGTAGCTGAAGTGAGAGGCATTTAGAACTTCCAATAAGCTTAAATCTAAATGATCAACAGCATGCCTGGGGCTGTGGTGAAAAACTAGGGCAGATTCACTGCCTTAGAAGCCAATAAAGGCAAGTTTGCTACATGCTACAGCAACTGGCAAGGGAGCACATCCATTCAGCACCTGCTATGGTTCAAGCTCCATTGAGCTTCTCCTGGGCAGCTCATCTGATAGCCCTGAAGGAGAGTTTAAATTTGAGTTAAGTCCGAAGAAAAATCAAACAAATGTTTTGTGCCTTGAAGCACTAGATAGAAAGAAATTTTATATATTGCATGAAGTACTAACTACCATAGATTTGTACATACTTTACACAATTTTATAGGTTAGTCTTCTGCTTAGCTGACAAAGGGAATGCCAGCAAGCCTGACACCACCAACATTTTTCCTAGCAGTAGATGGAGGCATTCTAGATGCACTGTGATGAGAAGTGCTCTTTCCTGGGAGCATCCTTAGTGGTCACCGTTCCTAAGACTACCAGTCTTAGGTACTGTGAATTTTGGTCTTGAAACATAAATTTACAATAGGGAAGGGTTATGATTACATTTACTGTTGTTCTAATTTCTACTTTAAGTTCTTTTCTGCCTTGAGTCATCTTCTAAATTGTTGGTAAGGCTTCCAGATTGTGAAAGATCATCAAAGTGTGTACTTTGAAGTTCAAAATATATTGATGCAGGTGACCCCCATCATAATGGCCTTAAATTGGGACTGGTTATCACAGTTTCACACCAGATTATCAGCAAAGTATATCATTTCTGCCTTAGGCTTTCTTACTAAGAATTGTCCTTTAATTTAATTTTAGCATTATCAGCTCATGACATTGTATTCCAGAGAGGAATGTCATGTTTCAGACACAAGCTGTAATTTTTTTAAAAATACTATTTGTGTCCTGCTTTTTTTTTTCTATATTCAACAGCACAGATAAAATTGCATTAAAATAACGTGGGTTTTTTTCCATTCCAACTGGTCAAACTAGAAAGGTTACTGAGGCCCTTACAGCAGAAAGGTATTTCAGAAAAAGGAAATTTCCTTTTTCTATTAAGTTATTTTTCGTAAAGGTAACTTTCTCTAAAGTATCATTAGAGATGAAGAAGAATTGGAAGGAAATGAAATTCTGCTAGGCAGTTTCCAAGTTACTGTAGAGAAAGGATTGTAGAAGTCTCGGACAAATTTGGAATTTCTCACCAAAGGATATGTCTGCTCTTTCAGATTTGAGAAAACTGAGATATGTCTGAAACCTTAAAATATTAAAAGAAGAAAAGTTATTTTCTCAGCACAGAGAAAAGCTATAGATGTTTCATAGAGATATAAAGGGGGAAAGGAATATTCTGAGACTGAGGCAATTTGGTCAATATATTCTCTAAGGGAAATTACAAAGTGATTAACAACATGAAGTAGACCCAGGGCATACAGCCAGGGATTTATCTCCTCTAATAAGTAAGACATGAGAAGGGGCTATTGCAATGATATTATTCAAAGTTTCATTGAATGCACATATTACTGGAACATTTGGCCTGACCTTTAGAGTAACCAGTCCTTTTTCACCAAGATACCCTGTATTGAATGAAAAAATATTCCTGAATAAAGCAAGTCTTCCAGAAAAACAGCAGGTGGGTCCACCCATCCTATTGATTAAAGCATGGCAATGCTTAGTCCCACTCATTGTTAAAAACACATGCATTTTCTCATACGAGTGTCTGTGATTTTAGATTTCCAGTGGCTGTTTCTTAATCTTGTCCTTTTTAAGTTTCATGCAGTGTTTTCTCCCTGTGAAGATACTTAGGCACTACTTGAATTACCACTGCTGGTGGTGGGGAGGGAGGGGGCAGATGGGAAAAAAACCAACAGTTGCAAGGTCTCTCACTGCAAGGTGTTAGTTAGTCACTTCCACTAGAAAATACACCTAATTACTCACCAATTTGATGTGGTAACATTTAAATCTTCTTACTAAGATTAGTTAAGCCCATTTTACCATGCATTTTTCACAATGCCTTTAAATTCCTTTATCAGATAACTATGTCCTGTATATGTTAAGTTTCTATTGATTTATTTTCCATTTCCTTCTCTCTGTTTTTTATACTGTTAAGTACTGTCCTCACATTGTGCTGAACCAGGACAAACTTTGGATGTCATTCCTACCTTGATATTGTTACCACATGATTCTTGCTGTCTACCAGCCATCTTTTTCAAAAGAGTTTCCAAATTTCTTTTGACATCTTTCTCTCTAAATGTTTTTCTCTATCCCATTTGACTTAGGATGACCTTGTTTTGGAGGAAATCTCTCCTTTGGAAATCTGTGTATTAGCACAATTCTTAGTGCCTGGGACTATATTCTTTTTCTTTGTGGAGAAATAGGTGGGCAGCTGCATTATTGTATTGGTCTGCAAGGTTTGAAACAAGATCCACTTCTGTTATTATTAATCTTTAGTGAGCACAATGATGTCCAAATTAAAATAGAATTGAAGTAAAAAGCAATGTCTTTTGAGCTTGAATGTTGCCTTTTTATTTAGCACTGCTATAAGTCCCCTGTTTGGCATCCTATATATGGATATGCTTTAATCAAACTGTATTTCCCAAAATCCAGTTTTTCTTTATGCATATTGGAGAACCAGTTAAGAATTATCTTATCCTGGTAATTTTTTCTTTTAAGTAACTATTTTAAATTATTTTTGTCATCTTTCCTAATTACCACATGTTTTTTTAAAACTCTATACTTTCAGTGATTCATATGCATTGAGGTATTATATTATGAGTGCTTGATTTAGGTACAGATTTTTCACGTAGAGAGTGATTCTTTTTTTTTTTTAATGTCACCTTCTTTATCTTGGTTAGCAGCATATTGCTGACTTTTTAGCATTGCACCAGCATTTTCTCACAGATTCCAGGCAAATCCTTTGCTCTTCTCATTAGTCATAGCAATTCTTTTCCTTAGCAGAACAACTGGCATTGGGTACACAGGCAGTTTTATATTCCTTGTCAGCTCAGCTGAACTTGTTTGCAAAATGCTGAGTAGATGTTTGCATGGCAGTTGTCATTTCAGCACCCTTTTCTCCCTGTTGCTAATACAACAGCCTCCTTGACATCCAGCTGGTCTCTGAGACCACTAGTTCATTCTAGTAATCAGTGGAAGTGCAGCCTGATCTCACTGATCCTCCCTTCTGGGGATGTGGGACACTCTTTTGCAGAAACAGGTCTTACACCTTGCACCAGCTATGCAAACAGCAGCATGTCTGTAGCACTCACAATAATAAATTGTGCTGCAATAAAAACTTTGCTAATATCCTGAAATCTTCTGCTGTTGAAGCGGACTCTAGCAGAAGTATGTCATCAGAGGCAACGTGCAACTTTAGAATTTCATGCAATTTTTTCATGTTGCGTTTTTACTTTTGCTCCAGGCAATTAGCACAGTATCTTGTGCTTATTCCTGTGAGCCTTCACTCTCACCTGAGCTGTAGTAATGCTCCCAGCTTCTTATCTCCCATCTCTGAAATACCACATAAGTACATACATCTCTTAACTGAAGAGCTTACAAATTAGAAGGGTATATTTTAGTTCAAACAGTACTTCTCAGGACTGATCTTACACCAGAGCTTACTTAACCTCTAACACCAAGACAAATGGAAATTCACTACCAACTCGCAGTGTTTCAATATCTAGTGTTTAAATGAATGTTTTCAATGAATGGAGATGGACTGGGTATGACAGACCAACATATATATATATATATGAAAATGCATATATATATGAAAATGCACTCTGTTAGCAATCTGTATCTACCTCAGGATAGTAAGTACCCCTTCCAAAATGAGTAGAGGACGTGCATGCCTGTTGCACATGCAATCTAAAACTGGATATTCTCCCTAGTTGCTAGTATACTCAGTGACTATCACACATACAAATAAACAAAACCTGTTTTCATAGCTCATTTGCTTTTATAAGTATTTTTAAAGGTCACAGCCCTGAAAATTCTATCTCCAGAAAGTTGCAGAAGTGACACACTGTTACCACACTTAAATGAGAAACAACTGTCATTGCTATAGTGTTGATTGCCAGTGAGGACACTGTCAGAGAAACACAGGAGAATACTGTTAATTCTTTAAATCAGCCAGTCAAAACTTGGGCAATGCCAAAGGAATCTTCTCCAGATGTGGCTAGGAATTGAAACCTGGGCTCCTCAACTGAGTGTGTTCATTGCTTGCTTTAGAACAAGAAGTAACCCACTGTAATCACACAAAAGTGAGTTCTTCTGGTAAGTTGCCAAAGTGAAGGTTTACAAAGCCATAGGACTGTACTGTCCCGTGCAACAACAAGCAGCCCTCTCTCTCAAATTCTTTTAATAGGTTTAAGAGACGGTTTTCCTACACCTGTAACAAATAGTCTGAACTGTCTGTGACACTCAGTGGTTGGTCCAGATTAACAATTTGCCATCTGAACAAATTTTTCCACAAATTCACATGCAATGTAGTAAATTGGTAGTGTGTTGTATTTGCAGGTGCCCTCAGGTCAGGGAGGAATGATGAGTCTGCCTCCATGTTCCCAGAAGGTTAATTCATTATTTGATACTATTATATTATATTGAAGAATACTATACTAAACCAAAGAATACAGAAAAGATACTTACTGAAATGCTAAAAGATATTAATGAAAAACTCGTGACTCTTTCTAGAGTCCTGACACAGATTTGTACCAATTGGTCAATGAGTTAAAACAACTCACACCACAATCCAATCAGGCAATCACCTTCAGGTTAATAATCTTCCATGATACATTCCACTTGTGCACAAACACAGGAGAAGCAAATGAGATAAGAATTGTTTTCCTTTTTTCTCTGGGGCCTCTTGCTGTCTTTTCAGCTTCCCAGGATAAAACTCCTGGGGAAAGAATCATGCCCAAAGAGTGTAGATACCACAGTAGAGCATTTTCTTTTGGGTATCCCCAATGTGACAAGAAGAATTGCATTAGGAATAATCTATTCTCCTTCTAAGATAATTTATCTTGAACTGAGGAGCATATACAAGCTCCCTGGCATGGGGAGCATATTCAAGCTTCACTCATGACTTTAGTTTTGATGCTTTTTTATTTTTCATTAAAGAACTGTACATTGCTAGTACAAAAATAACCTAGAATTGTTTTAATTTTATGTCATTATTTTTGTTCATATTATTTTAATGTGTATCTGAACATTAAAGTTTATAACGCTTAAAAAGTAATAAAGAACAAAACAGCTTTCAGCTTTGGAAATGAGATCAATGCTTCACTAAAAATTGATGTATACAGTTCTTTGTATTTTAAAGTACGCTTGTGAATAGGAAAAAATACCCATTGCTTTATGAGGCTAATTTTGGAATGATACTTTAGTAAATGAATGACTTAAGCACTTCATCTCAATTTAGATGCTTTATAGTGAATGATGCTTTTCTTTGGCATATGAAAGTATTTATCTAAAATCAAACATGCTGATTGTCCCCAAGACACTTGATTGTAATCTGAACTCTTTGTGAAACGGCTTTGTTTGTATGATTTCCTTTCTGAGATGGATTTTTTCCCCTTGCTGTGACATGATATAATCTACACTCAGCAGCAATGAAACTTGACGGGCACACTACAAAAACAACTAGCTATTTCAGGTAATGAAGCAGACTTCCTGACACACTTCAGTTGCAGCTTAGTTTAAGAAATCACTGTTCTGTAGGGCATGCTGGAACTAAGTTACCCTGTAGGAAGCTGGATGCTCTCACACATTACGTTTCTGATTCTCTCTCAGCAGTGAGTGTAAAGCTCATGCTTTTGGCTCCACCATGGAGCTACCAATTGTAACTGCAACTGCACTGTTGACACTCATCATACCACTTGAATCCTAAACCTAAGTGTCTTTATATTACTCTCTCTACCCTACCTACGTGTAGCATAACTTCAGTCACAAGATTTTAAAAGAACATGTTTTATCCAGAAATACTTACTAAGAGTAGAAAGGCTGCTAAGCTATCAAAAGTCAAGTTTGCAAAATCAATGCATTTTTGAAACATTATTTAGAATACAAACATGACCAAAAAAGAAAATCTTTTACATTATCAGTGAATAAGCTGTTTTAGTACATTGCTATTCATCAAACAACTCTTACTTTCTAAAATTATTTAACCTCATCATTGCTTTCCTATGTTTATGAACTTTTGCTAGTCATAAAAATATGTTTTCTTACTGAACTATCTCAGTATGTATATCAAAACTGCAGATTTGTAGTCTGCTTTGGGGAAACTTTTTGTTGTTGATTCCATCTTGAAAGCTTTTATACCATTAATTTCAAGTTCCATACTGTGTCATTTCCACACTAGCCTCAGCTATTAAATTCCATTGCTGTGTTCCACAACAGGCTAACTCCTTCCTCCCATGCCTTTAAGAAAAATACCTTTAAAAATAACCTTTAATGCAGTTTGAAATACAACAAAATGATTGCACATACTGACATGTCGCATATTACTCATCTCCCAGTATTCCCTCAAATGAGGACATAACAAAGTTCACATTGTTAGGCTCACTGTATTTTAGACACAGGCAGCTGAACCAGGAGTTAGTAGCTTTAGGCCATGCTTTGTGTGTATGGGAACAATTCATCAGCTGTTCTACCTGATACAGATTTGGGTGTGTAGCAACCAAGCAGTATTACTATGGGATAGATCATATTTCAAAACAGAATCTGCTCCAAAATATTGGCAACTCATGCATGAGTCACTTTGTGAAGTTCAATTCTCCAGAATTTTAAGCATTTTGTGACTATGCCATATAAATACAATAAAAGTGTGTAAAGTCTAGCTCCACCTTACTTCAGGCACCTTCTTTCTAAAGTAGGCTTTCTGGAAGAGAATTTTCTGAAACTTACTGGCAATTAATGTTTTGATGAAATTCAGTGGAGCTTTGGCAATGCAAAATACCTGACATTCCAGCTGTGAAAAAACACAGTATTTGAGACCTCGTTAGACTGGGAACTTTAGGAGGGGCATTCCCACCACAAGTAGAATTTTCATGTTTGAATTTACCCTGATATACACTGAGGAACTTTGACACTTTTCAACTTATCAAGAGTGTCCTTCTACAGTGACGCTGACCAAAACTACTCGGGTTGTGGACACAGATTTCTTGCTTCAGAAATAAGCAAACAAACATCTAAAGAGCTATTTTGTGTTCTGATTCTGGACTTTTGATCTGAACCAGCTAGAGAGGAAATAGTAAACTTGTGGGACTCGGTACACAGTGAGTGACCCAATAGGAAGAAGCAGCATTATTGCTTCCCTGAAAAGGCACTTTGACCCTTGGTTTCAATAGCAGTTTCAGTTGGGCAGAAAAAATACTTCTCTGTGTGCTATGCCTGCTTCCCTTTCCTTTCATTTAACAGCTGATTTGTCAAAGAGACTAAGCCACCAGAACCTTCAATTGTAAACATTTTCAAAAGGATCCAGTTTAGAAACACTAATTCTTAAAAGAACAATTGGAAAACTAGGCAAAAAAGTGCTCCTGGCTCTTGACTAGAAGGGCAATACAGCATTTGAAGAGTTTCAGACAGAGGTAGGAGTAGCATTAGTCAAACAGATGCAATAAGTTTTTTAAAAAATAAGTTTATTTCCTCTAATTCTTGATGAAATTTTAAACTACTAGCCAAAATTTCATTCCAAATTTACATAATTTTTCTTCTGGACATTTTATATGTGATATTGCCCCAAACTATACTCAACTCAATTTCACTTTTATTGTTCTAGTCCTCAAGGTAGTCTATATTTTCCTGTATTCCTCAGCTTCTTCTTTATTGGTGCTGGCTCTCAAAATGTCATTTGCATATACCTCTTATGCCAAGTTTTAACATAATTTTCAGCAGTGCTTTTACCAAAGACTGATGTTTGATCAGCCTCTACAAGAGCTGAGTTTCTCAAACTGAAGATAGATTTATTAAAAAAAAAAGAAATGTACATCTAAATTATAATCTGAAACAGTGCATACCCCCTAATGATGTAAGTATATTTCCCAGTTAGGTTGACAGAATACAGTCAGAAGTTTAAGAATAGAGATAAAGGAAAAAGAAAATAGCAAATAACTCATGCCAATAATAAAAAGAGCATCTAAATAGAGGCCTATATGCACATTGGCTCCCCTTTTCTTTATTAAAAACATTTCATATGGGATATGGGTGAGTTTAATAAACTATTGACCAACACCAGACTGACCAATGACTAACATAGTGTTGCATTATTAATAACAAAAGATAGGTAAGCTTGGGGTAAGCTTTCTGTTCTTGGATTTTTTTTTCCCCATTGTCTTCTGCACTGACCAAAAAACCCCCTATTATCAAACAGGTAGGCGTAGTCTTTCTGAAAACTAGGTAGTATAGATGTGCCTTTATAAATGTATTTATGCAATTATGCTTGTTAAACCTAGCAAGAAAATCACTGATAGCAGCAAAAGCACTTTCTCTTCGTGCTGTCTGTGAGCATCTCCCTCAAAACATACCTCTCTGCTGTGATTTCTGGGTACTTTTCAAGGTGTTCAAAAACTGTGCTTAGGTAGCTTTTTAAGTGCAGATGCACCTGCATGGCCAAGAGCTATGCATTAAAAGCTGTTGGAGCCCAGATACAGAAGAACCTTTCTTGTGAAAGCATGGGGTGCTGGTTACAAAACAGACTTGTATGAAAACTGGTCCTCAGTTGCAGTGGCCTGGGTCAGCAATTGCCTGGTAACAGCAATAAGCAGGTTCATTGACACACACAATGGCAGTTACATCCTCACTCAAAACCAGACATAAGCAGTGCTCAGAAAACTCATCAAACACTGAGGGATTTCCCCCCTGCCACCCTGTTTTCATCAATAAAACTTGTGCCTCTCTGCAAGATAGAAGAGTATGTGTCATTGTTATTCATGGAAACTGTCAGGCTTTTTAACTCTGCTGAGAAACAAGAAGAGTGAATGACAGATGGGGCCTGCTTTCTTGGCAAGGAAGTTCTCTGCTAGCAGAATGCCATAGTATGAGTCCTAAAAGAGAGAAGAAATGACAATTTTACTAGTTCTTATACATAAATGCCATCTGAAGAGAGGCCTTTCATTGTGAAGTAGCCTGATATGTTGTATTAACTCCTATTCATATAGGCTGATGCTGTCTTATGTCTTAGCCTTAGATGCCAAACGGTCTTAAAAATCTTGAAACATTTATATTAGGTGTAATACCACCAATGCAAGCTGCTTTGGTGGCTTCCCAAAAGCTGGAAAGTATTTAAGCCAACTATGAAACCTTGAGCAGATGAGCTTGAAGATTTTGTAAGAAACTTCAAAAGTCCTACCTATTGCTGAGGTGTTCAAACTGTAGTGACTCTTCATCCTTCTTAGTATGATATGTTTCCCCATGCTTATTATACACTCTTCAGGTCAAAAACATGAATCAGGGCAATACACTCCAGTATTACACATGTCCATGTGCCAAGGTCCTCAATGCAAGGTCACTTAAAGCATGGGAAAGACATAAGTGAAAACTCCTCAACTAAGCATGTGTGTGTGGGAACACAGGAGGCAGGAGAAGGAGGATGACAGCTGAAAGGAAAAACTGAAAAAGAAAATTAATTTTGGGCTAAGCAAAAGCGCTCGTATACATTGAAATGGATGGAGTACTTAATGCTGAAACAGAGTATGCTCTTTGAACTTTGTTTTAAAAAGTCTAAGGTTTTTAGCTGTTTCAAATTTTAAAACTTCCTTTACAATGTTCATCTTTTAACTTTTTTTTTTTTTTCCCAGTTTGGTGAGGGTGGGGTCTCTGATGTTTTGGTTTTCAACCAATCCACTTGTTTCTACATCAACTCAAACTCAGAATTTTATTCCCATTGAGTAGAGTCTATAACTACAGCAGAAAGCTTCTTCCTACTTTCTTTTTCTTTCTCCTCTACTGTACATGAAATTGTAGATGCATATACTTGGAAAAAGTTCTAGAGATTTTGGGATTTACTACTTGACAGACTTCATTAATCACTTTATAAAGAGCTCTTAATATTAGCTATTCTTAAATTTATCATTAACTTCAGGATGAATGTTTTTTGAAAATCCATTTGGCTCTATTCTTAGCTATTTTTTATCCTTGAACATCTAATGATCATCTCGATATTGTACTAAAGGACTAAAATTAGCTCCCCAAGGTATGGAGGGTCCTCAGTATCCTAGTCATAAAAAAATGTTTCCTCTAAATTATGAGGGGGGGAATTTTCTGAATTACATTTATTAGGATAGGACAATATCATGGAAAAATGTTTCTCTTTCAGAACATTAGCTTAAAAAATATGTAAGTTTCCCAAGCCACACAAACAACTACTAGTTTATTGCCTTTAGCCTGATTCACCTCTCATTTACTCCTGATTGCTGTAGCTAAAATGAAGGGGTTCTTGTTGTCACTTTTAGTAAAAACCTCAAGCCATATGAATATGTTCAAGAGCTCTAAAGTGACAGGACAGGACAAATGCTTATTGATTTACATTGCAGCAGCAGAGGATGTTATTGGCTTTCCCCATTTACATTTCAGCATTGTCTGAGCACTATCAGCTCTCAAGTAAAGTTTCTGCAGCTCCAGTAGCTGGTGCTGCTTCTGATCTTCTGGAGTCTAAAATTTTCTTTACCCTCAGTTTCTTCATAGTTATTAGCTAGTCTTTTATTCACAGTATGAGGAGAATACTCCCCCCACCACAAAAAATTACCCCCCTCCTCAGATTCTCTAAATTTAGGACCACTTAGACACCTGTAACATTTTTTTACATCTGATAGTCATTAATACTTTATTTTCTCACCTTTGTGTTAATATGAAACTCACTGAAATTAAACATTTCAGTTAAAAAATTTCTATCAGCTTTTGATGAAACTCTTTGGTTAGTTTCATGTTTATTTTCTTCATAATATTCAGTGATGTCTGTATGTCTTCTGTTTCAGCCTTTAATGTATTCTGAGTCCTACTACAGTGGAATATCCTATGAGCCTGAATGGAATCTGAGACTGAAAAGATAGTCTGTGATCTCTGAATTGCAATATCTGAAAAAGTCTTCCAGTTCTTATGAAGGCTATTTTGAAATATGAATAACAACTTCCATGGGAAATACAAAATATATGGTTAGTAAGACTGTAGATCAACCTGACAGCAGCTATTGGTAATAAAAATACTAGTAAGCATTTTTTATGAGTGGCATTCTAGTCCTTTATGTTCTACCTTGGCTTATCTCTGCTCTTCAGCATTTGCATGTAAAATGTCAAAGATGTTAATCATAAAAAAGCAGAAAAAGCTTACATATATCCCTCACAAAAATACTTTCTAATATAGTTATCTTCAGCGTTGTTTATTTCAGCATTTCTTTTCTTACTTGAATATGGCAGAATCCATATTGCAAATCACATTCACACAGCTCATCAGAAATCACTGGATTTAGTGATTATAATTTTAAATAAAATAAAATTTTCTTCTTAATGATGGAGCAGTATGCAGTCATTAGAACACAGGTTATGTAATTGCTGGGTTGCACCCACAATAAAAGACCATCATCCTGCTTTCTGTGGCATCTATTATGCCTTTCTACAGTACACGATGGAATTCAATGAACTAATGTTATAGAAATGTGCTGCTTCTTATTTGCTTCACGTTTTCATATACATGTACACTAGAAATTTGCAGTGATGGAACTGGAGCTGTCAGCATTATGATCTTCATTTAAATTCTCTTTGACAATTTCTTCATCTGCAAATGCAGAAGGTATTTATTCAGCATTCATTGTCCTAGGTTGCCACAGAAATTGGCAACCATTGGTAAGATAGGGAAATACTACATGTCATTTTGAACTCTAAGCAGCAAACCAATATTTTAGTGTGCCCACTTCTCAAGCTGTTGAGTTCTGTCTTGAGCTCTGACACAACAGGGAGAGAAAAAGATGCAGGCCATTACAGTATTTGAGGTGACAAGAGGTGTCTGTGCAAGCCACTGAGGGGATTTTTTCAGACCTCAAAGACATGCAAAGTACCCTAGGGAATGGCTGGAACATGACAAGGGTTTGGGGTATGTGAAACTCAGCAGACTGGGAATGCATGAGGACAAAAGAAGTATGAACAACCTGGTGCCATCTCACCCATTCATCTTTTTACATTTTTAACTGAAATAAATGATTCCCAGTGCAGGACCCAGGCTTAGTCCAGCCCAGCATCAGCCCAAAACAAAACAGAAGGCAAATGAGCAGCTAAGAAGTGTGGAGCTCCCTCTAGCCCATTCTGCTCTCCTATTTATCAGTGTAGACATCTCTGAAGTTTGTTGGCGATGCCTCTAGTGAAATATCGGAACTTAAGGTGACATCTGCTACCTTTTGATATATTCTGCACATTTTACAAGTTTGGTCAGATGAGACTTTCAATCTTGTTAAGGAAGCTTTGCAGAATGTACTGTTTTACTTCCAGTAATGCGGCGTTATTTTAGATCCAACCTGAATCAGATTGTGTGATAAAAGCGTGAAGGCTCTGTGCATTATCAGACAAAGGAGACTCTTGCATGTGAAAACAGAAATGTTGATGTGAGGTCTTACTAGATACTCGGAAAATGTACAGCAAGCTTTCTGAAGTGGAACAGCAAGAAGACTGAAAAGGAGGGCTGATCTTCAGAAAAGCAAAATGCTTTTCCTAACTATCACAGAGCTGAGTTCTTCTCTGTTCTTGCAAAGCTAATGCTTCTGTTTGTTGAGAAAGATGATCTAAAAGAAGATAACTTTTTTCATCCAAATTTCTGCAAATGCCATGTTCCTGTACCATATTTAGGCCCAAATTACTGTGAATTTGTGTGAAAGGAAGAATGAGCAACTATTTTTCCTGACATCAGTGTTTTATGATTACTGAGCTATTTAGAAATATTTGACATTGTACTGATTTTGTCTCTCAAAATAAACTTTTCTGATTACCCTTACATTTCAGTGATTTCTTTTGTGCAGTAGTGAATCTGCAGCTTGTGAGGTAACTGGCAAAAAGTCTGATCCATCAGCATTTTTGTTTGCTTTCTTGAGTTTGTAGTGGTACAGCAACAATGAAGAAGCAATCATCCATCATACAGCTAGTCAAACAGAACAAAGTTGTGAAAGTGGAAATAATTCATGCTGTTATCATTACTTATTCAAGTTCTCTGTGACTTTTCTAGAGTCTTTCTTTTAAATTGTAATCAAACTGTATAATTCTGGAATAGGAGTGATGCTGTTTTCTAAATGCCAAAGGTTTGGGGATGGGATGGGACACAAAACTTCCCCAATAATATTTTCATATGATTTAGGTTTTTTCATTTCTATAAAACCTTTTTTTAAGGTAATGGACCTTTAAGAGTACTATGGCTAGAAAATTTCCACTATCTAAAAAGAAGAGGTCTTCAGATTTACAAATGTTTCAATTTTAATAAGTATTTTTATTATACTTCTCAAGTAAATTTTATGGCTCTATGCAATATTGATAAACCTAGTAACTTAAAAAACAGAAGCCAGATTTCAAAAACCTTGATAAAAGGAACTTGAGTTTGCTCTGGGAACTGAATTTCTTGATTTCCTATATGCGTAGGTGGGCTCCTAGCTTTTCCTTTCAGATGAATTTCTCATTTAGCTTTGAGAATCAGAGTTTGATTCCAAGAAAACCCCAACAAATGAGATTTACAAGATTTATTCCCACAGCAGCAGTAGAAATATGTGATGATGATTTTGAAACTTGATGACAAAACTGGAGACAGAGGAGGACCAAATGATTTAGTCAATAAAAAAAAAAGTTTTATGTATTGTTATTTATAGCCAGAGTCTACATAAAAAAAGCATTTTATTTTTTGAGGTGAATATGTTGAAATATTTCTCTGCAGAAGGTGTTGAAAATAAAGGTTCTCAGTGGGAGTTTGGAGGACCTTGAATTTTGAACTTTTATAAAAGAGTACTTTTGTTTCACACCAAATTTCCATTTCTACTATGCTTCCAGCATCATGTTTTCTTGAGGTTTAAGTGAAAAGAAGACAAGTGACAGAGGATGAGAGGTGCTCTGAGAGACCCTTGGATGTCTGAGGATGGAAAGCAGGTGTGATAAAGCATGTCAGTTCCCTTTAATACCAGAATCACCAATTGTTTGCAACTCTGTTTCAGATCAGGGTTGTGCTAGCAAAAGGACAAATCTTTTTTTCCCTTCTTCCTGCCTTTGAGAGTGGTTTGCAACGCTTTCTCCCACTAAGCAGATTGAAAAAAAATCATGGGAACAGACCAGGTCATTTTACATCCTGTGTTACCCAGAGGTAAATACTATAATCAAAGCAAACTCCCATTGCATTACCTTTATGCACTCTTTTATACAGTAATATTACAGATGGTTAATCATCATTTTACTAGATTCATCCTCTGCTTAGAGCACATCAACCTCTGATGTTTGTAACAGTGATGTGAAGGTGGGTACTTTGTCTTTCATGTGAGGGCAGAGTTTCTCTTCTGCAATAAATGCACTGAATAGTGGATTTCCTGTATGAGGAGAATTGATTAGCCATGACCTGAGGTCCCTTTTGAGTAATTCTATACATAAAGTCGTAATCTCAGAAAATTTACCTTGGAGGACTTCAGCTTCTCAGTTTGAAATGCATGGCTGAACAGCTCCTCATGTTCATCTTTCTTTGCAGTTCTTATCCCTGCTAGGGTGTTTACACTTTTCTGTCCTAGGTCATATCAGAAATCTTAGTGGAAGTCTTGTCTTTAGAGAACAAAGAGTGGAAGAGTGGAAATGAAAATACATCCCCAATACACTAAGTCATCCTGCCAACATGTGAATGGTTTCAGGATGCTGCTCTTTCATTATTTATCATTTGTGGCTTGAGATTTCAAACATCAAATACCTGAAGGTTTGAACATGTTCCCACTGAAGAAATTGTCTATTCTGCAGCTCCACTGCAAGATCTTCTAGGGCAAGCATAAGTTATTGCTGCATGTCTCGTATATTTGCAGCTTTTAACTTGCACAACAGAGATGTTTTCTTTTTCCTTCTTGCCTTTAAACTAGCTTTGTGCTTTAAAAATTCAGCACTGCCTAATAGGGCTAGGTGGTTTAAGATTATGTGAAAAAAAAAATTGCTGAAAAATATGCCTTTAATTCTTTAAACAGCAGACATGAATTTGCCAGTTGTGGCCTACGACCCATACTACAAAATCGTTCTCAGGATTCAGGAAATTAAATTGAATTTTATCTCTTGAGAGTCAATGTCTGCATTCACTTCAACCTCCAGAGGCAGACATAACTGGCAAGCTGTGGAATTCCAGATGTAACATCTCCTAAATCTTTCCTGCCAGTAGTCCTACTTTTTCTACACAATTATTATATGATCTCATAGCAATCATTTCTATACTTAGGATGGTTTTCGCTATTATGCTTTTTGCACTGAGTGGAAGAACATCAGGGCTGAATGTCTTCAGACAAAAAGGCAGCTGAATCAAAATTTCCAATATGCTTGGTAAATTTCCTAACTCTGGATGATGAACTACAAAAATAAGTGGAATTTCTGACAAGATCAATGCCCTTTGGAGTTCTGAATCTTTGGGTGGATTCATCTCTTAAATATAAACCCAAATTTTAAAAATTCAGTTGAACTGAATAACTTCTTGGTTAGCTGCAGCAATAAAAAAGTGTAAATGCTTGCATAGCCTTTTTGGTGATCTTTTGTGACATCCTTATAGCCTGGCAGGGGTGAAAAGGTACCAATGATGTACATCCTTTATCACCAAGACAATAGAACAAGTCTTGCACATGACAATCTTCTAAGCAAGATTAGTTTACTTTGGTATTTCAAATTGCCTGGAAACTACAGAGAGAGTAAAGTATCAATGGCATTGTCTTAGGTGTAGAACATGCATTTTGCAGAGCTCTCTAAGGAACTAAAATTCTTGCTAACAGTCTGGATTGCAGAATTGAACAAATTTATTACATTTGTATATGACAGTGGAAGATAGGCTTAAATTCAAAGTGTTTTTGACAAACTGGATAAATATTTTGGAAAAAAAGTTATATTCAATGGAGACAGTAAAAAATGGAAAAATATTCAGCCATAGAAATATGAACAATGGATTAGGTGATCTTGAGGAAAACAAAACCGACCAGAGCTTAAATTTTATCATTAAGTGATACTGCTGTTACAACCAAAGCTTGCATTCCATGTGGAAGCACGGAAAAAGAGTGCACTGTGACATGTGCATGACTGTCCTTTTCTTATAAACAATTAAAAGATCTCAAATAGCTTATTAGCTCCAGCTTTGGACTTCAAATAAGATAAAAATCAGCTGAAGACAGTCCTGATGAAAGCAGGAGGATACATCAGCTCTTGAGATGTCCTGGAGTGCCTAAAGGACAGTTTCTGGAAGTGGGCTTCACCTGCTTGCTCTCCCTTTGGTGGCTGTGTAATACTCAAATCACAGCAAGGGAGGCTCAAGTTGTGCATTAAGGAGCAGTTTGCAATGGCAAGTCAAAACCAAAACAGGTTGCCTGGGGAGGCTGGAGTGGTGCTGTCGCTGGAGGACTTCAGAATGGGTTAGATAAACACTTGTCAGGAATGACACATACATGTAGTTGATTGCGCCTTGGGGCAGAGCCACGGAGGAGCTGACCTTGCAAGGTCCCTTCCAATCCTACTTTTTTTTTTTTACATAAAGAGCATTATGCTGTTTCCTCCCATCACACCTTCATCATTCAGAGTTTTCCTGTTCTGCCTTCAAGCTTTTCCTTATCTCCTGCTACTCTCCTAAAAATAACCTTTCTACTGCCTCTTTTACAATTTTATGCATACGTAGGAAATGTTTCCTGAACAAGACAGTTCTGTGGATGGACAAGACTGATCTCATCCATGGCAAAGGACAGGACTACTCCTCACCATTCGTAGCTATGTACTATGGTTACAGAAAGAAAATTCTTACTGCAGGATTAAGACCTAGACATTCAGAAATATTTTAGCCACCAATAGGAACAGGGACTGTAGCTGAAGTGACAGCTTTCCATATGCAGGGCAGAAAGAAAGGAAGTTAGAGGTAGCTTTATTTTTCAATATTGGTTCTGGATATGTTATCATTATGAGTCTGATACACATTTTCCCACTGTTTGATGTGACAAAGCTGAAAGGGCAGTAGGTCCTAGTAAGCTTAACCCGAGCGTCCTCCTGTTTTGCTGAGAGGAGTTAGTTTGGGAAAACAAGGTAATCGCACCGCGTAGTGAAACGAGCAGCTGAACTCGGACCAGAAGCCCAAAAGGGTCCGACTGCAACACTCTGGGTACAAATCGACATCGCTTTGAACATCTCCTTCCCTCGCTGCTGCTACCGAAGTGGGGGATGACCTCAGCCCCCCGCGGTTCGGGGAAGGCTGGAGCTGCTCAGGTTGCGGCCGGGCGGCTCCGGAAAGGCGGCGCTGCGGGTGAGTCCGGGGAGACCCCGGCAGGTGAGCGCCCCAGCACCCCGGCAGGCAGGCAGCCGCCCGCGGGCTCTCCGCGCGGTTCCCCCCGCATTTCACGTAGCGCCGAGGAGGACGGACCGGAACGGGAATTGCAAGCCCCGTCCCCGATGCGCGGCGGCAGAACGAGCAGCAGCAGCAGCAGCAGCAGCAGCATCGCCCGGCCCGCGGGCCCCGCTCCGGGCTGGCGCTCCCCGCCCCGCCCGCCGGGG